>JAVQJF010027609.1:0-16176 GCA_036023855.1 Gadopsis marmoratus | reverse complement strand
CCAATGAAGCCTATAGGCTAGTTTTTCGTTGCCACGGTCACCTAGCGCTTGGTCACGGTGGGAATTGTTGGGTCTCTGTAAATAAAGAGTCGGTCTAGACCTGCTCTATATGAACAAGTACTATGAGATAACTTTGTTATGATATGGCACTATATAAAAATAAAATTAAACTGAATTGAATTGACACAATGTTGCCTGTGATGGAAGTTTCAGCTCTACAAACTAACACTGTAGTGATATGAAATAAAAAGTACATGCAAAGATCTAAACATTAGTGTTTCCTTTGAGATTTCTGCCTTCACCACAATACAGCAGAAGTGAATGGAATTTAGTTTGTGTTGCTCACAGTTTTAAAAAATGACATTTAAACATTCAACAGCAACATCTCACTCTGGATCCAATTTCCAATCAAATGTGTTCACAGTTAAGTTTCACATTGCTCTCCTTCCGTTAAATATCATTCTCCTTCCCCCCTCTAA
Source organism: Gadopsis marmoratus (assembly GCA_036023855.1). NCBI lineage: Eukaryota > Metazoa > Chordata > Actinopteri > Centrarchiformes > Percichthyidae > Gadopsis > Gadopsis marmoratus. The sequence goes on along the minus strand of JAVQJF010027609.1, from coordinate 15,697 downwards.
CTTGGTTAACCTTGGTTCCACCTCTCTTTCCCTCCATCATTGTGCTTTGCATTTCATGGCTTGTGCAGCCATCTGCCACCTCCCCTCCCCTCCTCCTTCTGGTCTTCCTTCTCATTCCATCATCTCTCTCTCTTCCCTCCATCTCTTTAAGCTGAGGTGGACTTTAGTTTCAAGGTCTCAGTATGCTTCAAGCGAAGAAGTTTGTACGAATTGTCAAATTGTTTCTACCTGTTCTGCATGGCCACAGTGGTAGGCGTGGTGAAAAGTGACTCTGTCTCCTGCTGCACCACAAGGATGCCCAAATCTCTCCCCAACAACTCAGTGTCTTTTTGTGCTTTTTAAAGGTGTACATGCATTATACATAACAGCACACACCCTTTCGGGAAGCCTCTCCATTCATACCTACAATATTAAGCTTTGTGTACTTTTCTGTGGCTGACTATGTCTCATTAATAATACAGTTACTGTCAACTCACAGAAAACCAATTTCAACCATTCAAATAATAGACAGAGCCGAACCAGAAGCCTTGAGTAAGTCTGTGGTGCTCCACTCATTATCTCAGGCCATTGTTGCAAATCTTCCATTAGATTAGTAGATCTGCTGATCGTAAATGCAGGTGTGACTGAACCTTTAATCACCAGAGGAGAGAGCAGACTGAGCAGCTAATGTCAGGACAGAGAAAACATAGAAAGAAAAAAGGTATAGATAAAAATACAGTGAATACAGGGAAACAAGAAATTTTACAAATATTTTGTGAGTGTAAAAATTAGTTAATTTCTCAGCAAATTGATGGGAAAACTGCTCCCCAGACAATGGCAGTCTGACATTCTGACAGGATGAAAAGACAGAGGAAAAGTAACCAAAGAAGCTAATAAAATATTAACAGACCTATTGCACCTATTTTAGTACCTTTTATGCTACACTAATAATGCCATTGGCTAAAACATGCTCATGCTCTTTCAGTCTGTGGGTGTCACGTCGTTCTTGGCAGAAGGGTTGAGCACCACCACAGTGACTAGAGGTCAGCTAAAAGTCTCTACAGCAAATATCTAAAGGAAGATTTACATGGTTGACAGCCTTCATTTATCTTGTCCTCATTCCTGTTGGTAGTCTTCCAATATGTGCTGCACAACTGAACTAGAATGGCTACGTGTGCTATACTGTGGTTCGTGTGTACGCAAGTCAGTGATGAGGGCCTCTCAATGCTCACACATGTGCTGTCTTTGGATATGCTTCAGGCTATGCCATGTTCTCTTGCTGCACCTCAGTCTGGTGGACGTCACTGGGCTGCTTTTAACATCCTCCATGCACACGCGCACACACACACAGGTGAGGTAGTAAAAATACTTGGCAAACTGCAGCTGCTGAGAATTAGCTGAGCTGAGTGAACCTCTGAGAGTGACACAGCGACCAGACTGTGGGCACATGCACGCTCTCACACACACACACACACACACACACACACACACACACACACACACACACAGATAAATTAATGTCACATATACAAGTACATGCAAGAGAACAAATGAACACGAATAATCAAGACACTCAGAAACATACAGTCACACAGACTCAAATGCACAAAAACACATGTGTAAACTATTCTATAATATACGGCTACACTTCTACATGTACACATGCACGGGGAAACACATATACACTATTTTCACACAATTTGTACACTCAAATAAGAAATAAGAAACCATTGCATCTGCACACAGATATTCAATACTCATTTTAAACACATACTCAAATATAGAACAAAAAAGACTTAAACACGCACACATTGTGCGTGGGCACGGCGGTGAGGTAAACGAGTCTAAACCAGTGTGGGAAACTGTTCCCACAGTTTCTGAGTAGAACGGCGTGGGTTTAAGGCGGATGATGTGAGGACTGTGTGTGTGTGTGTGTGTGTGTGTGTGTGTGTGTGTGTGTGGTGGGGTCTACCCAAATGATTTGAATCCCAAATGGTCCTAAGTTTCCCAGCCGTAGCTCTAAGCATGTGTGTGTGGTTTGTTGTAGAGAGAGAAAGCGATGGAGATGTGTTGCTTCTGATCAACACACACCTCTGTGGGGCGAATTGATTCAGCGAGTCTTTGTATTTAACAGGACACTGATAATTGGATTACAGATGAATTTTTCCAGCTGTAACTCAACACCTCATTGCCTGACCTCTGTGCATGAAATCAGATTACAGCGTGTACAGGAGAGAGTACACTTCATGTGGCATCTGAGGTCATCATAACACCTTTGTATGCATGACGTCACTGACAGACATATTATGGGCTTTACACATGGCGGGTTCCCCGTGTTCATGTGTAGGTTGACGGCACATAAAGACCACAGTGTATCATCATTTCAGCTCTAACCTGCACCAGTGAAGAAGAGGTTAGAGGTTCCAGATGACACTCAGGAATCCTCTGTCTGCGATGTGACTTGGAATGCTCAACCATGCCAAGCTCCACGCTCTGTGATTTCCTATGCATATTCACAAACACCCTGGCTTGCAGAGATCAAAGTTGCTTAACTTTGACCAGTGAAAAGGGCTGGGCTGGGGGTGGATTCCCAGTGATCTCTGAAATATTCAAGACAACTACACACTGCACATCCATGGTGCCAAACAAAGTGAGAGAAATGTTCCTAATCAAGACGAGGTTTTATACAATCCAAACATGGCAGCCCATCCATTCAAATGACAGCTGTTCACCCAGTGCATATGGAGAAGAGCTCACTACAGCAGAGCCATAGCAGCCCTGAACAAACTGCCTTGTGAGCTGTGATACTGGAAGCAAGAATGTATTTTTTATTTTCACATTATCACATCATCTTCACATGTCATCTGAGTGTACAGCCATGTCCAGTTTTATATTTGTTCAAACAGAGACACACAGATATGCACAGACTGAACAAAAGGAAGACAGGAAAAAAATGAAAAAAATAAATATACTTTACCAAAATATGAGAGTAGGTTGCCATGTAATGTAAAACATTTCTTAATCGCCACTGTATGAGAGAATATGATTTTTTCCAGTTTAAGGAACGACAGCAGATCAGTCTGCCAGGAACATTTTGCTGGAGGTTTAGACAATTTCCAGTGTAGGAGCGATGAAAAGACAAAGGATAGGGCTATTAATTGCTTTTTTGTAAACTCTGGGTAGTTAAGGGGCACCTCAAAAATGGCTATGAGTGGACAGGGTGCGATATCTGTACTTAGGACTTCTGACATGACCTTGAAAAAGTTGATTTTGAACATGAACAGAAGGTATGTGCTAGATGAGAGGGGGTAGAAGCACATCTATTACAGGCCTCACTAGTGCCAGGAAAGTATTTTGCTAGTTTAGCTTTGTTTAAGTGTATTCTATGGAACACATACACATGTTAAATTGTACAAGGTTAAGACGGGCACAGGAGGAGGAACCTGTAATTTGGCTTTTTCCCACCAGAGGCCTTCCCACTCGTGTTTGATTTTGGGAAGTGGAGAGGGGTCAAATCTAAGGATGTAGTTATATAGCCTAGAGGTCACACCTATCAGTGTTATGTTCCTGCAGAGGATGACCCTGAAAGTAGAACACAAAAACCAGCAGGTTCAGATTATACATGGATTATTGTGGATAACTGGTCAGGGAGAGAATGTCTGAGAGATGACAAGGCAGGGTGACGTGCCAGCAAAATCCAAGAGGAGTTGAAGCTGGAACAGGTAGGTCAGAGCAGGTGGAACTGGAGTGAAGGGACGACAGGGTGGGCAAGGAAGCTGGCACTCTTGCAACGGCTGGATCAGGCTGTAAACAGGACGATCTGGTGAAAACTGGAGTGTTGAACTGGGTATAAGAGCACTGCAGGGGTGAGTAGTAGATGAGCAACAGCTGTGCTGGGTAATCAGCTGGAGCAGGAGCCAGGAGTCCAATCACCAGACCAGGACCCACCTACAAACACAGGGACAGACTAGAACACACAGTGAGAGGGGAAACAGGAAAACACAGGGGAAGGAGAGAGAAACCGTATCTACAACAATCAGGTTTCTCTAAAATGTTTTCCGAGTCTTCAGGGGGCAAATGAGGGAATGTAGCAGAATGATCTGTAACAAAACTGCGAACCTGAGGATTGAGGAAAAATGTTTTCCAAGGAAGGTTATATTTCCAGATCAGACTTTCAAAGTTGGCAAAAGTGCCATCCAAAACAAGATCTCTGAATGTTTTGATAACTTTATTATTCCAATTCCTGTACACAGAATCAAATTTAGATTGCAGAAATAGATGGCTATTGTGTAACGTGCCAAACAGAATAAAGCTGAATAACTTGAGCTGTTTGCAGAACTGTGTCCACATTTTCAGAGTTGACAAATCAACTATATTTGAAGAATTGTTTATTGCTGAGATAGGTAAGGGAGGGCACGTCAAAGCTTCAAGTGAGGATGCATGACACCAGCCCCACTCATCGTCATGTTGCCAACTGAGTATTTTTTGTATATTTGATGCCCAGTAGTAAAACATGAAATTAGGCAGGCTTAGTCCACCATTGTATTTTGTGCTTGTAAAGCACTTTTTCTTATTCTTGCCATCTTGCCTTCCCAAATAAATGGGAGACTAATTTTATCGAGCTCCCTGAATAAAGATAAAGAGAGGAAGACACTGAAAAAGAAACCATGGCAAACTTTTTATAGTTTGTACTCTACCGGCCAGTGGTAATTTGGACCATTTTTGTAGGTCTACTTTGACTTTATTCAGTAATTTCTTCAACATATTTTTTGCAGTGCCAGAAATGAATGGGTAATGATAATCACTAGGTAGACTTTTGGGTGAAAAATTAAAGGGTATCTGCCCTTGTATGAGCTGCTTGGCAGAAGAATTTATTGGGAAGTATGAGGAGTGCTAATTATTTGTATGAACATGGGCTTGAGGAGATGAATAAAGAAGTCGAATAGTGGGAAGTATGAGGAGTGCTAATTATTTGTATGAACATGGGCTTGAGGAGATGAATAAAGAAGGCAAACCCAGGAAATGAAATTTTTACCGAACCCACATTTTCCCAGTAGTTTAAACAAACGCCCCCATTCAACCCTGTCAAAGCCTTTTTTGCGTACATAGAAAGCACCACTTCAGGCTTGGTGATTGTAAATGGAGCAGAAACTACAAGTAGATGCTGTATCTTTGAAAATTTAAAAGTGAGATCGGTCTATAGGAGCTGCATTCTGCAGGATTCTTGACAGATATTGAGGCTCCAGTTAAAGTTTTTGGGAGAGTCGCTGTTGATAGGGATAGGGTCTAGTAGTAATGGGGCTAGTTGCTTTAGATGTTTTTTTTTTATAAAACTCTGAGGTAAAGCCATCTGGTCCTAGTGGTCTGGTCCCGTTGGCATTTCAGTACTACTTAAGTATTTGTCCATGTTTGAGTCTTTTGGGTGTTCTGGCGTGTAAAGTTTAGAGTAGTATTAATTAAAAGTGCCATTGATTTCCAGGGGACACGTTGTAAGTTGGTTTGATTGGTCATAGAGCTGAGGGATGCATCGTGATGCTGATTGGTGCCAGCAAATGACTGGCTTTATCGCCATACTCGTAGTGTTCCTTTTGACCTCAGTATAATTTGATCTGGAGTAGGATGTATCGCGTATTGCCTGTCAATATCTGATTTTTTATAAATATTTTCCTGTCAAATAAGCTTTTATGGTTTCCCAAAGTAGTGATGAATGAGTCTAGATGAAGAATTGATGTAGTGTCTATATCTAATGGTAAATAGACTGCTTCTACATATCACGGAACAAGACAAAGAGTTTAACATTGCCTCACTTTCACCTGTGCACCAGGCCAGTGGAATTATCCATATTGGATATTTTTGCACCTCATGATTTAGACCTATGGCAACATTTAGGACATAGTTCTTTATGCTTTATTTAGAATGTTTTTTAATGTCCAATACCATCATTTATTTCCTTTCTACAATATCTGTACATGGAATCTGCGGTATTGAAAAGACAAAATTATGGTTAAAAATGTAGTGGGAGACAAACTTGTGTTTCTAGCTTGAAAGTCAGATGTGCTACTACCCTAACCTCCTCATGCATACTTTGCTATATAGACACACTTCTTCCTGCATTGGACCTGAACTGAGTTGTCCAATATAGATGTTATACCTTGGAATACTGGGCTGTGTATTATACACAAAAGAGATTTACTTTGTGTCTATGACCACAACAGAGGTCATTGACCAAATCGCAACACACTTCGAAGGATGGCAAAGCGTCATGCCGTTCACCGCCTGTGGCACACCCCAACCACGTCATACAGAAAGGACAAGCAGTGAGGGTACAGTCTGTGCCCATCTGGGGAGGGCATGTGATAAAACATCTGCTTTCCTGTAGAGCTGACACATGTTGATGCTGGGAAAAAGGACAGTGGTTTATCCTGATGAGTAGACAGACACCGCTGCTGTATGGGCGTCCGTAGAAAAAACACTGCTTGCAGGTGTTTTGGCATGGGTCAGAAAGGTGTTTCATTCAGTAGCTAGAGTTAAGTGCACATTATTGAAACATGGCTAAAAAGTTGTTCAAACATTTAGGTACTGCTACATCCCATGGTTATTGTCTGTGTTTCCTGTTTTATCTTGAAAGCCTTACCTGTCTGGTCTGTTCAGTTCCTGCCCTGGTGTGTCTCATTGATTAGCTACACCTGTTCCCCAGTTATCACCTGCCCCTGATACCCTATTAGTCCCCTTCCTATGTACACTGGTTCCCTTTCTTAGTTCTTTGGGGATTCATTCTTCTTGCCATGTGCTTAGTTTCCGTGTTCCTGTTTTGCCCTGTGTATGTTCCTTGTCCTTCTATCTCCGGACTTGGATTTACCTGTCTTCCTGCCTGCCTACCAGTACCTGCTTGTAAGCAAACTAAGTTCAAATAAACTATTGAAGTGTTCCACTCGGCCTGTGCTGTCTGCATTTGGGTCCTTTCCCTGCCTCCTGTATTTTGCACCTTGTGACAGATACTGTGACAGTGTAATTTACACTTCTGCAACATTTGTTTTGCTCCATCTTTCATCCACACGGATGGTTTTAGTTTTATATGTCCAGGTCTCTACACCAGTACAATGGAGGTGAATTCAAAATCAACATGTCTGTATAATCAGCATACCTTTTTCTCTGGATAATCCATAGACTTCACTGTGAGCAGTCATCATAGGTAAGAGAAACATTTTTTTATTTAGTTTTATTTTTCAAAGAACAGTAACAGACTGGTGTTTCTTGGTCTGAAAGTGTACATGAAAACAAGCAATCAGGAGTATCTTTAGCACTGATCCTGACTTCTCATTAGCTACTTATTAACATATATTGGTGCAACCTAATATGGCAGCATCCCATGACAGTGACAGTGTTGAGCATGCAGCACATCATGTGACTGCAGTCTTAACATTCCTGAGCAGAATGGGCCTGATGCTGAATGGAGCAGCATATGTGACATCTCTGACAGGCGCACACACACATGCAGGCAAAGTACTGCATACTTTTAGTGCTTTGGGTCTCCAAAACTCCTTAAAATGAAACGAGCAGAGGAAAAAATAGTCACTCACTCTAGTCCATAACCTGTGATGTATCTAATTTTAAAGGTGTCACAAGCCATACAAGTTTGGAAATAAGTGTTTCATGATGAAACAATGACTGACAATAAAACTGAAATGTGTCTGTATTTAGGAATGAAAGCAACTCTAATAAAATATTTTTTATTTGTAGAAACTGATTAGCCATGGTAGGTAGCCACTTCAGTCCAGATCCAGCTTTGGGTTCGAATAAATCTGTAGGAACAAAAACTGGCCATTAGGGATGCTGTTTTGTTCAACACACCCTGGTAGACCAAATGGGAAGTGAAAAAATGTGATTCGGGTCAACCTTTTGCTGTTTACACGTATCAGAAAACAGCTGATCGGAGGAAAAAACCTTTCAGTGTCAGTATGAGTGTAGGAAGGTGCTGAGACAGAACGTGTGAGCAGAATCAAGAGGCAGGTTAGGGTTAAGTGGACTGAGTGAGAAACTGAGAGGGAGGGAGAGATCAGGCAGCAAGCAAGAGGGAAAATAAATTGAAAAAGCAGGAAGGAAAAAAAAAACGGCTGGTGGAAAAGGGAGATGCGGCATCATGTTCAGAGCTGCTGTGTTTCTTTCGGCCCCACTCTTCAAAGGGACGCTGGCCGTGATGGCTTTAACATACGCTGCTCCGGGGGTTAGAGCTGGAGCACGGGCCTGTGCCGTACCTGCAGGGCTGGAGCTGCAGGGAGTGGGGCTCTGGAAGGCCCAGATGGGGCTTAGAAGGCAGCTTCAGCATGGCAGTACAGGTGAATCTGCATATATACAGCACGCTGATGGGCTGCCTGCTGATGACAGAGAGACTGAAAGACTGCTGGACCGGAGCATGTTTGAAATGAGTCGAGTGAAGCGGTGACAAGGTGTGAAACAATGGGTTTTGAAAGTCTGCAGCCATAGAGCTTTGTGAGGATTCAGCCTGATTACATGTCCCTGGAGGAATTGGATGCAACGGAGCTTAAACCCCCCCCCCCCTCAGTACACCTTACATTCTGCATGCAGCATGCACTGAAGTGTGTGGAAATATAAACTAAAATTATACTACAGCTATTATGCATGTTTTCCTTTTTATTATTATTTAAAAGAAAGACGTCTCTAAGCCTCAAGCCTCTGGTGTTTCCGCTGTTTTCACAGTTGAGTGACAACTAAGCACTTTGCTTGGACACCGCTGAACATTATATTGTACCATGCACATTCATACAAGGTGCTTTCCCCCTGTTTTTCCAACAAGTCCACATAGCGTTAGCTATCAATCATTAGTGATTTAAGCTGTCAATCAGTTTACTTTTGGGAGGACCATCATGCTCTGAAAGCAGAAGCTAGTAAGCCTTGCTTGCTATCATTAGCTCTGATTCCCACCAGCCATTACTCCATTAATTTTATATAAAGTAGCACACACTCGGTGCTGTGCGCATCTTGTTTTACAGATCGAAGGGGGCTAGCTAACGTAAGCTGTCTTTCTAGTCTTCAGCAGTAAGTATGTTGCTCCGTGACTGGCAATCTGATAGAGTGGGCTGGTACCACAAGCAGGAAGCAACAAACACCTGTCCTGTATTCAGTATCTAAAGTTTGCTAACATCTGCAACCATAGACTACTGATACTCCCAGCAGAAGTGCAGCTACAGCAGCATAACCCGAGTGCAGTGAATCAAACAAGGATGTGCGTCATTGCTTATGAATTCAGCTCTTGATTTGCAAGAGGCGGAATGTGTTATCTCGTCTTTCAAAACTTACTTAGTTTCACTTTAATGTAATTTAAATGTTAGACAATGATGATTTGCCCTTTGTCAGTATCTTGCACACCCTTGACCTTTGACCCCTGCATGGTGGTGTGACCCACAGGATACTGAGGTGTAACTTTGGCACTAAATCCATCAGAAGTACCATTTTGCCTCCTTTTACACTACAGGTATACTTTAAATAATTTTTCTCACACCTTTGATGCCCTATTTGGCCCGTCTTTATTTAGGCAACACCAGAGCCACAGTGGAATGCTCTGTGGTGGGACTGGGGTGCCTGACAAGTGTGGGAGGTTTGCAGTGCAGTAGCCCTACAGTGTAGCGGGGGAAGACAAGGATGTCAGTTGGATGCATTATCTCCGCTCCGCCCTGTTGACGGGCCTATCACCCCTGGGTGGCGACAGAGAAGGTCGCTCATATCTGAGAGAGGCTGATAACCCAGAGGACCCACAGAGCAGAGACCCTCTCTGTCCAGCTAGATGGACTGATGGCGCATTCGCTCCTCCATACACACCTTCTCTTCTTTCTCCTCTTCAGTGCAGGAACGCTCAAACTGAATGGAAGCCTATGCCAAATGATATGGTTTAAAAAGGTTCATACAAATATTTAATATCTTGATGGCGTGACCTCAGCGCTCCAAGTGCCCTGTGCTTTACACACAATTGTGTTAAGCGGTGGTATTCAATGCCAGACCCAAGACCAATATTGGACAATTCAGCAAAACTGGATTATTTTTAAGTACAATTTTTCTTTACATCCAATGGTTTTGCTTTTATATGGTTTATTTTCATATCATCTCTGCATGGCAACTACAGTATGAATACAGTTAGATCGTGCTTATGGCAAATAAATTATCATCAAGGTACAGTTAGAGTTAAGCAACTTGGTGCAAAGCATATCTTTACTGTTGGAAAAAGGTAGTCTAGCAGTTTGCCATTGCCTCCAGGTTTAAGACATTCTACTGGCATGGCAGTGTTGTTGGGTTGGTCTGTCGGGTGGGCCACCATTTGGGTCTAGACTGGCCAAGAGGGTGAATCGTAATGATGTTGATGAGTTTTCCTTTAGCACCACCAGCGGGTCAAAGTTTTAACTTGTCCTGCAAAAATATCTCAACATGGCCAAATAAGGGTTGGTATACTGCCCCTTCTTGCTGAAATAGGTAGATATGCTGCTGCTTTGGACAAAGAAAGTCAAATTTGTCCAGTGTGTGATTTAAGTTAAAATGGTGACAGACTGACTGTCTTCACCCAGCCCATTTGATCTAATTTGGACAGTGAACTCGTTCCACCTTCCCAAAACATGTTGTGGGGCCCTCTGCATGTGTTCGTGCTTATCAGCAGACTGAAATAGCTAACAAGGAGCTCAGTCTGACACCTGGCCTTTCTGACCTCAGAGCTGGTGCACTGAGACTGGTGTGCTGGATGTTTTGCTAAACTGTATTGTTTAATCGAACATATTAGCTAGCCACTCAGAATGTTTGGATAAACATACGATGATGATTCTAAGTAAGATTTTGGCGCCAGACAGGAAAATAATCCTAATCCTGAAACGTTAAAAATATGGACATACAAGTAAACAGCATGATTCTTTTTGTATTGAAACCAAATAATAAATTCAAAGAAAACATATGAAATGATTATGGTTATTAAACATCAAACAGAAAGTCTCTGACTAAGATAATGTCAGAGACTTGCTGCTACATTTTCGGTTTCAAAGCATAACTTCTGCGCCTCGTGTCCACACTATGGCATTTTATAACACTGTCGACCCGTTTTAGTTTGAAACTCCGGGATTGCATTTTAGTGAGGACGGGTGGAAACGAAGACCTTTTAAATACATCCACCTTCACTTCCTGCATACCTTTTTGTGATTTCATCCTTTTTGTCTCGATACTCCAGTCCCATTGCCCTGGCATCCTCTGGTGATGGATAATGCTGCTCTAACCGTATTTGCTTTGTGGTGACTCCCACTTTAGTTTTTCAACTGAGTTAACCACCTTCTGCTCATGTGTTACTTTCAGTAACAGTTCCACCTGGTTGTTGGTTACTTACTCCTTACTGTTCTCCTCCAAGCTGCGTTTTTTAGTTTTTCCCTCAGCTCACGTGTGTCTGGTTTATGGTCTCAACCTCCACACCTTCCTTTACTGTAGAATACCTGTAAACACATTTTAAAGATAACAAATATCAACACCAAAGAGCTGCATCTTTAATATGAGAAATTGTATAGCAACACTTTAAACTCACATCTTCACGGTTCTAGAAACATAAATACGTAGAATGGACATCAAGTACACAGATACACATTGTGTGCATCGATGTTCATGGGTACATTTGTTTGTTGAATTGGTATCATGCCCCTTTTAGAAAACTTTGAGACAGACTGCAGCAGAGGTAAATGGGTTGGTAAGCTAAATGTTTTGGCGTGTGTGTGTGTGTGTGTGTGTGTGTGTGTGTGTGTGTGTGCAGCCTCTACCAGTTGATACATCTGATGTGAGACGAGCTGGCTCTCTGACAGGAGCTGTCACTGGAATAGCAGGGGGGTCCTTATCAATCAACCCCCCCAGCCGCCAATCAAAACACCTCACCATGGCAACCAGAGCCCTGCTATCTACACAGCCCCCCCCCCACCCTGAAAGGGACTAAACAACCAACATGGAGAATGATGCTAAGAACAAACATGATTCAGAGTAGGAAATGTGCAGAGGTGAGAAACTGTACATCGTTTCACAACATATCAATGATTCAACATAGCTGCATATATTAATGTGCACTAGTTGAGAGTCCCAACAAAATATCTCCAGTTTTGTACCTGAATAGGTCATTGATCAAACTTCATCGTATCAGATGTGACAGACTGTACCAGAGCTGATGCCAACATTAGTATATACAAATCCTGTGCATGAACACTACAAAATAAAAAAATGCTTCACAACATTTCACATTTGCTGATATTGAGGATGAAATGCGACTGAAAAAAGCTAGTAAGCTGACTTTGAGTCAAGGTTTTCCTGATAAGGTTATGCTGTCATTGATGCAGCATGACACAGCAATGCAAGTGAAGGCAGACGTGCAGACATATAGGCCAAAGTGGTCAATACATCCACCATCACTTGCTGTTGTATATTGTGTTTTATGATTTCTGTCCTTTTTGAAGTTGTTTGTGTTTCCTCTGATGAAACAGAAGTCTAGATGCAGTGGAGTTGTCATGAGATTTCTATGCAGTCTCCCCCATGATGTGCAAGCTTCAGTATTAATCAAACACAACTTAAAGTCCAAACAAATGCCCTTTTGTATATGAATTTGTGCTACAGAATGCAAATTTCAGATGTTATTGCATTCAGAAAATGTGTCACCTGAAACTGCTGCAGATTGAAATGTTTTTATGCATGTTTTAATTTGTGTATTAAAGAACCTGCGTGGTAACTACAATGTAGAAAAGGGAAAACATGGTGTATCTATAAAAGTAATATGCGAAAATGAGGGAAAACATCAGATCTGTGTTGAGCAATGAGGATTCTGTAATGTTTCTCACATTAATATAAGAAATAAACATGCACACATGAATCCCACCTAACAAGGTGATAAGCCACCGTTAATTCTCATCATTCACTGCATGCTGATCCAGATGCTATTTCACACTGCCAAGAGAATAAATCTGGAGGAAGTGACAAATAATTGATATTATATATGGTCCAAAATAATATTTGCAACATGAATCCACAAACATCAGGATCGAACCGTGACTATCTGGTCAACCAGCAAATGAATGATGGAAGGAAAGACAAAAAGGTAGAGCAAAATGGCCTCCTGTTTCTCTTTCCTCTTGTCTCTCACTGTTTTCTGTCACACACACACACACACACACACACACACTCTGATGCACGCTGACACACTGCACTAGTCACAGAGGGAGAAAGGCAACCTGTGGGCTTTGTTTAACAGTAGCAGAATGAATATGTAAAGAAGAGCTCATAAATAGAGAGCTGAAAGACACCCAGCTGAGGCTGCTCTGGGCCGGCCTCCAGCCACACGCACACACACACACACACACACACACACACACACACACACACACTGCTCCTTTCAGGCAAAGACAAGCAGCACTCAATCAAAGGTCTGTAAGGGAAATAGTTGTTAACAGATCAATCACCTGTAGGATGAGACCAACAGCAGAACAATCCATCTATCGCTGAAGCTGTATGCTAATGAGGGGAGTCGCTGCTAACACACTTCAGCTGCTGCTGCTCGGATGTTTGTGTGAGGAACATGGGCAGGAGCTTTGGAATGATCATAACTGGAAAAATGGCCATTAAGCTAATGAACATATAGTGAGCTTCATATTGTAACACTTAACACTGATACCTGCTGTTTATTAAACTCTTTCTTTACCACATGTCACTAGATGACACAATGGGCCTCATGCAAGAACCAGTCGTACGAAGAGAGTAGTTGTGCAAGTCATGCACAGATAGTCTACCTTTCTTCACTGGGGGAAAGGGTTAGGGTCATTTCACCTAAAATCACAATGCCTTAATGTGAATAAATATGGAGTTTGAATATGATACTGAAATTAACAAAAATAAATATATATCTAAGACAAATTTACTGTAAAATCAATATTCTGTTCACCATATCCTCATAAATGCTTTCTAAAAATGATTTTATTGGCATGACTGCACAGGTGGGTGTAACTCATTGCTGGACATTTCTGCCTGTTGCACCTCTAACAGCACTGTGGGGTGATAGAAGGGGGCAGCCCTAATGGAGGTTTTGGATCCAGGGCAGGGTGTCATAGGTTGCCTTGAGAAGAAATCTGAGCCTGGCTTGTGGGATCTTCCACAGGCCGGCACTCCTACCTGACCGGTTAAGAATGTCCTCCCACACCATCCAGTTTCCCTGTCAACCCTGCGGCACTGCTCTGATCTTCTGTGGCTCCTGCTCTGTCCTGGTCAGTTCCACCACAACCGTGGCTTCCTGATCTTTTTTGGTGACCCTCGACCAGAGACGTGGAGCCTCTCCACATGCAAGGCCTGCTCGTCCACATTGCACCCTCGCAGCCTGCTGATGTTGCACCCTGATAATGATGCCCTCATCCACCTATATGTGCGCCTGCCACTTCTGGCCTTTTCGGACGGGGAGATCTGTGGGGTTGGTGGACTCTCTTAGCGCCAGGACTAATCTTGACTTCTCCCACTTTGGCAGTTGGAGTGAGTTTTCCCCAAACAGGCCTGTGTCAGAGAAGCACAGCGGTAGTTCCAGCCATTTTTGGATGTACAATTTAGCAAGTCTGTCCATCCCGCTGGCTGCTGAGGAGGGAATTTCGCACATCATCAAAAATGATCCTGCCATCTAACTCAAGCGAGTATTTACTTCGCTTTTGGTGGGAACACACCATAACCTTGCTCACCCACCACACTTTGCTCTCTGGATTCGTAGACCCCTGAATGAGGTCACTTTCCCACCATCCACACCTGCACTTCCAAAAAGTCCTTGTTTTCATGTTGTCTGTAATCATTGCGGTGGTTTTCATGTAGTCCATCCGGTCAGGTCCATCTTTCATCCCGCCACTCTGATTTGGGATGTACACTTCAGGTGGCATCCTCATATTTGTCTCTTTGGCTGGGAGACTAGTGGCTTGAGAAAACCAGCTACCCACTCCCATTGCAGTCTTTCCTGGATATCAACTGCCCTTTCACAGTAGTCACTGGATAACCAGACATGTCATTTGACTGTACAGGTGGAGGTTACCTTACATTTCTGCATGTCATGGCTCCAACGGCACCATGGGGTCAGCTGCACTGTCATCAGCTGTGGACCACTGCACCTCACAATAGATGTTGAAAATTCTCTCTCTTCACACTGCCTCAGGGTGTTTGTGCAAGTTGCTGTTCAGTATTATGCTCAGATGCATCCAACAGTGCAACATTACCTACTGTAGCCTATGATATTATCCCATCTTGTAACTTTGTGTTACATGATTGCCTCTCATACTGGACACTGCTTTGTTTTAGCATCTACGTTCATGTTAAATCATTCTCTCTTTGTTTCTGTCACCGTACAGCTCTGCGCTGATATCACGTGAATGACAGCAGCATATAAAAATTTCGGGTCCTCTAATACCAGCATAGATTACGGACATTGCTAATTTACTTATTTCTGACAGCAGAACTTGAAGTTTCTCTGCTTGTAATTCTTCTTTTAATGCTTTGGTAACATTTTGCGACATTTTTCCCCATGTAACCTTACATGGATGTCGAACCTCACAAATGGTAAAATGGACTCTTTCTTATATAGCACTTTTCAACCGAACCGGTTCCCAAAGCGCTGTAACAGTAATCTAAGTTAGAACAGTAGTCTAATTCACCCATTCACACACCAATGGGGACACAGTGGCCA
>JAVQJF010027608.1:0-30363 GCA_036023855.1 Gadopsis marmoratus | reverse complement strand
TCTTATTTTTTTATTCTTTTATTTATTTCTCTTTATATTTCCACATTTATTGTGATATTCTTTTATTCTTTTATTTACATATTTATTCTTTATTGTGGCACTCCTATCATTCCATATCTACTGTCCTCAGACATAACAGTGCTTCACTCCAGAGATGCCAAGAGGCTTTCTGTCACTGTGTCGTTTGGTCAGAGGGAAGCGGAGGAGGTGTGTTTCTGTTCTTTTATCAACTCCAGTGTTCACCTTTAAAAACATTTGCAAGACAGAAGAAAGCTGTGATTTATCTCCAACAATGATCTTTCATGCAAGAAATCATAAATTACCTTGCAGATGGCCCTGACAACAGACTCTAACAGAAACCAGCAGGACTGTTACAGCTGGTATGAGTGACAACAAGTGAACAGGCTCATGCTTCAGTCACAATACCAACTACTCAACACATACAGTACATACCAAACTGTACACCTGCACTTATAAATTATGATTAAAAAAAGATAAAACAAAACAAACTAAACAATGGATTAAGAACGGATAATAAAGCCAATCAATCAATCAATCATAAAAGTGAGTAATAAGGATGACAACAGAAGAATTAGTAATTTTTGTTCTCATTATCTTATTATGTTAAGTATTAGTGTTTGTGTTAAACAAAAATAAATTATTATTAAAATAAAAAATGCCCAGCAAAGAAGGAACACCAGAATAGATATAACAAATTGCATTACTTCTGATCCCAGTCCAAGTCTCATATATTGAGTATGTGCATATATAAAGTCTGATCTGATATTAATATTAATATATATATATATATATATATATATATATATATAGTACAGCTACACAGTGCATAGCCAAAAGTAGACAGTTCATCAAGCAATTTACATATGTTTGACAGCTGAAAAGCTCTGCATTATGAGCTTATTATGAGCCTGCATCACAGCTTTCCTTTGGTGGTTTCCCATGCATATAATATGTAGTATAATGTCCATATGTTTTGTATAATACTTTTAGAGACAGGAGTGTCAGTGTTGACCTGTTGTGGCAGGAAGATTTGGACAGGCATGATCAAAATACCCACACCACATTCATACACCGATGGGGACACAGTTGCCACGCTGGCCTCCACTGGGGGCAACTCGGGGTTCAGTGTCTTGCCCAGGGACACTTCAACATGCGACATGCGGGAGCTGGGATCGAACCACCAACCCTAGGGTTAATGGACGACCGCCCTACCCCCTCAGCCACAGCCGCCCACACCCACCTACTACAGTACATACACGCAAAACTGCCCCCCTTCTTCACTCTTCACTCAGCTTCTTCACTCTGTCGATTACTTCCAGCATAACAAGATCTTGGGGCTCTCAGGTTCCAAGAGCTGGTCCCCTCTTGTATATTTTTGTGATGGGATACTAATTCATTCTCAGAGGCTCCGCATAGCAGTAGCATGACACCGACTCTTACATCTGGCATTGGATACCGAACTGGAAGCTGCGCCAACTTGCAGTAAAAGTTCTAGGCCAACAGGCAGGGAGCAAGTTAGAGAGTGAGCGAATGGGCTGTATTGTGTTGGACTGCCTGCTTCCCCTCTGCCCACCACTTCCCCTGCACCATAATTTGCTGCAGATGAAAATAAAAAAATATATCAAATAAAATGTTCCTGGTGCTACAGAGGCTGATTTAGCCCAGTGAGACCTGGGACTCGATCCTGTTCTATTTGGCTGAGATGAGGATTAGCAGTTGGGGAGAGATGAGATGGCCGTTTAGAGGTGGGTTTTTTTATTTTTTAAAGGGGGTGGCTGCAGCTATTAAAAGTATACAGTATAGTCTGTGTGTGTGTGTGTGTGTGTGTGTGTGTGTGTGTGTGTGTGTGTGTTTGTGCGCGCTATATGAGTGTTTTGCTCAGCTTCTGAATGTGGGGGGTGTGATTTCCTCTGGTGCACCAATCAGAAAGACAGAGACTAGTCTGTGTTTGATTCATCCTTGTTTCTTCCCTTCATCCTCCTGACTCCTGCCTCTATCCACATGGAGGGGATCAGGCCTGACGACAACGGTCTGTGTTGAGTTACACGCTCCGGCTTTTGTTTGTGGAAAAAGCAGGAGGAGCGCACACCATGGTCAAAGTGATGTTAAATGTCCCATTTAGGAACAACAGCAGCATATGGACAGACATAGCCCCAGAACAGAACAAGGCAACATGCAGAGCGTCACGAGATGAAAACGCTGTCTAAGGAAAAAGTCAAAGCTTTGTGCATGGTCTGATGGCTCATTAACCACCTCAAAGCTTTGGACCACATTTTGTCTGAGAAATATGACTGCTACAAGAACCATACTGACACACAAATGAAAAACAAAACAGAGACAGAGTTGGTACTGCCCTCCCTAAGAGACCTCACTCACCAGGTAAAATTGCTCCAGCCTCCCTGACATGACCACTGCCCTCTTCTCCTTCGCCCTCTTTGTGTCCTCCGATTTCTCCATAGTAGAGGGCAATAATCAGCTCTAAAATGCGGATGAACATGGGCAGCTGCTGATCAGTAATGGACAACTTCAGGCTCTCTACCATGGTCTGGATCTGAGGGAACATAGAGAGGAAAAGCAAAAGAGATGGTTTAAAATTTGAAATTCTATTTGTTAAATTATATGTTTAGATTTGAAATTGCTACAGGCCCAACCACTTCTGGTGGGCTCCCGCAAAACAGGAATAAGAATGTTTAATAAAATCGGTAGAGCCGCCAAGGGCCCTGTAAGAGCCGGTATGGATTCCCTTACGGCTAACTGGTGGATGCTCAGTGTTGCATGTGGGAAAAGCAATTTCTGTTCCTGTTATATGATCACCTACACTTACAAAACACAAATTATCGTCTGTATGCGAGTGATGTGCAGTATAGGGATAACAGGAAGGAAGTAGCTACATCCCAAAATATAAAGACAATGCTGGGATAAAATAGGTCAGGTCCAAATTTAAACAAATGTACTCAAATAACACATGTACTGTGAAACAATCAATCAAGGATTTTAGAAGTTAGAAATACATCTGCAAAAGAATCAAAAAACAGTTTAGATGTTGATGTTTTGTTTAGATTCCATAAACAATTTTCTTCCAAATTAAGGAAGGACAAGACAGTCAAGACTCTATATTATTTTCAACAAACATCTTTCACTGTTCCACTGACAATGAGTCGAAAAATAACTGACTGCCTGTGATGAATCTCTAGTGAGTGGAGTATTTATTTTCTCAAAAAATGCGTTAGAATTGTTTTGAAATTAAGTTTTTTAAGGTGAGATTGATTCTCGGTGTAGAACAGCGTGATGAAATTTGTCATTATCCTGCTGCATTACTGATTTGACAGTGCGACATGTTTGGACGATTGCTAAAATGTGTTAGCTTGTGTTAATGTGGAGCTGCTCACTTTGATGACGGATGGGATCTTGGAATTGATGTTGTCGTAGGTAAAATGGAGGCGTGTTCTGAAGGAGCATTTGTACAGCAGCGGGTCCTGGTAAAACTCAATCTTGCCACTTGCGTTCCGCTTGTCCAAGCACACAGTACAGTCGGCAAAGTTGATCACTTTCCTTAGGACCAGCTCTGGAGCTTCACAGAGAAAAACAAAAAAAAAAATTAATGTAGCTCATTTTGCATTGAACACAGAAGAGTTTGACCCATTGGGCTTGATGCTAATCAAACATTTTGACATACATGCATTACACATGTATACACACCAACTTTTTGTAACTATTAATATTTGTAGAAAAGAAGAAGAAGAAAAAAAAAGGGTGCAGGTAAAACAAAATACCGGAATTTGGCTGTAAACACAAGCAAATGCAATCCTACCCACACTCCTACAGAAGAGAGCAAGCCATGACAGTTAATCCTCATTATCTGTGATCTACGAAATCAGAGATCTAGGAGATGACACTCCGCAGACGTCACAGAGCCGTTGTGTATTGTGACATTTACAAGAGGTTTGTGTGTGTGTGTGTGTGTGTGTGTGTGTGTGTGTGTGTGTGTTTTGGGTGATCGTACATCATCAGAATCTCAGGTGTCACTGACTCACTCATCCCAGACGACTGAAAATGGGACTCATCATTCCCAGAATTATTTAATTCTCTAACCAGTGCCAGTAACGTATGTTGCAAACACTAGCTTCACATGTTGAATCAGGGCCCCTTAACAAAATATTCCACAGGGATAACAGTGACTGAAAATGTCCATTTCTCTGTTGATATAGGCATGTGACCCGTTCTTTCTTCAAGGTTATGATGGTAGTTCAAGTTTAAAATAATTTAAATTTTCTGACAGTAACCTGAAAAACCATGGAGTTTGTACATGCGAGAGCTTTTAAGTGTGATGGATAGAAACCCTTTACAGAAAATGGAAATATGCTTACAGTACTGTTACAGTGAATAAACTGACTTAAGGGATTGCAAAAATGTGTCATCGTTGTGGTACATCTACAGGATATGGACAAAGCCCAAAATAGCAGGCTTGCTCTGCATCATTATACAAGTTCATTTTCAAAAGAAAGCTTAGGCGCTTTATACGGTACACAACAATGTGACAAATCAAAAAGCTTATCAACAACGAGTTCCAGTCTGTGGTTTTCCATGTTATATGTACACAGCTCTAGCTGGAGCCATCCATCAGACACTACTCTATTGCAGACTAAGAGGGAATGGCTATAGAATGTCCACAAGTCACTGTCCACTACTGAGAAACATTATGGGGAAGGATAATGTTATAGGTAAAATTACTGGTCAATAAGTTGATTTTGATCTGTCTTGGTCTCTTCAGCTGTTCCAACACGAATGAGCAGCTTGGTTTGACATCCCCAGTCTTTCCAACAAATAATTAGTGTCTCTACCTCAAGGAATTTCAAACCAAAAAAAAAAAGAACACCACATGAATTATGTAGCAATCAAAAGCAAGGGTCCACCAGGATTGCACATCCTACTGTTCTATTTAAAAATGGCATGCTTAGGTTTAAAATCCCACACCTCATCCATCATTTGTGGTCACTCTGCATTGGACCTACACATGGTCCAATCAGACTGGCGAGTTTTATCAAGAGACTGAATATGAGACAACTCTGGGAGCTGACATTGGGCATTAAAACTAACAGCCATGTTTAAACTTGTCTGATATGTCTGTTTGACCTTAGTTTGAACTAACACTTACTGTAATATATAGGTTCTTGTCTCAGTGGATTTACTAGTTAATCCCACTACCAAGGAATGTAAGCAACCATTGCTCACCAGTGATATCCATGAAGGCCCTCTCCCACATATCGTCCACAGTGTAGCACTCTGCCGAGGTAATGTTGACCGACAGCACGATGTCATCTTCCACGTACTTAAGGATCAGATTGTTCACCACAATATTCACGTTGTTCACCACACGCATGATCAGGCTCTGCACATAACCTACAAACACATGAGAAACATGTTAAAATGCACAATATGTCCACACAGAAAGACACACAAAAATCATACCTCATTGCAAAGAGAAACACATGTACACAAAAGGGCATAGTAGGTATATAACAGCATATATCCATTACCATGTATCAGGACACATTAACTTAGTGCTGAGACACTGTAAAAGAGCTAAATCTGAATAGAGCCGAATTCCATGAAAGTCTAGGCTCAATACCACTGACCCCTGCCATCTTCATGGGCTCATAAATAAGAGCAGGTCCTGACATGTTATTTTTCACCACAATCTATCCCTTGGACATGTACAGTGAAAAGGAGCTAAATATCCATAAAAAAAACATTTTTGCTCCTCACCCTGCCTAAGCAGTGCTACAGATCCTGGGTGAATTTATGAATCTCTGAAGAGCTCTCCTCTCCTCTCAAACGCAAAGTCCTGTTTAACCCAAAACTATGCACATGCTTCCTCAAATATATCCCTCCCAAGCCTGTTAAACCAAACCACAGAGGAGCGTGCATGTTCACTTAAACAATAAGCTTAATTTCATGAGCACACACATGCATTCATTCACACATACAATACACAGGACTTGATACTTTTTTTTTTATATGATTGAATTACTTAGGGCACAATGAAACTACGAGCATAGGAACACCAGGATTCAAAGTTAATGGCACATACTGCCTATGATGAGCGAAAAATAACAAAACAAATGGGCAACCTTTGTGAAAACACTTGGTACACATTCATTTTATAGAGTTAAGAGTTACTTTTAAAGTCTGAATCTAAGGGATGTGAAAGGAATGAGGGAGAGGACGTTAGAAATGTTGTGATGGAGAGCACGGGCTAGAGAAATCAGTTTTTTACAAATGGAAAGAAAAGGCAATATAGAAATAGATTTTTTGGTGCGGGTGAAAGGTGGGGGGCCATAGGTTTTTTTGGTGCGGGTGAAAGGTGGGGGCCGTCGGCTTTGTGGTGAAGAGGCGGAGGGATAGCCAACAGCAAGCAGGAGGGAAAGAGCAGTCTGATAGATTGTGTTTCAGCAGAGCTGGGGGAGCCATCCTACAATGTTACCAGTACCTCCTAATGGCCACAGTGACGCCCAGAAACAGAAGCTTTGCGAGAAAAAAACATACACGGTAAGGTCATTACTCAACAAAGAAAGAAAGAACTTAAAATATTACAGACAGGGGAGTTTCGACCATAAAATATAAAAATATACAGCAATAAATCCTCCTAACCACAGGACCAATGGCATTATTCATTCCTCCCATGTACTGTTAAACACAGTCACTACAAGTTAAAACATATAAACCTTTAATGCTTTTCCCTTATATTCCAAACCAAATGTTTATCTTCCTGTATCTACATGCCTGGCCCAGGGCATAAAAGTACCGATAATTAGGCAGAACTACATGGTGCCGTTGATGAAAATATTTATATGAATTGGTTAACTGTTCTGCAATTTGTACACACAGGCCCAACTTCCCATTAGCATAATCCAATTGACAAAATTCTCATGAGTTTGCTGCCTGACCAAACAGAGTGGCAGGAAGAGAGGATGACATAATATAAACTCAACTCATAAAACGCAATGTTTGTTCGTGACATTTGTGCGTGGCCTTGCATGCAATGCTTGAGCTTGTGTGAGTTTGAGTGTGTGCCTGGCTGTGTTCGTGCTTGTATGAATGTGGCTGTTGGTGCGTGTGCATGCGTACGTGCATGTGTGTGCATACACACCTGTGGTTCTGGGGTCAGTCAGAAAGCTGCTGTAGCACCTGCAGCCTGGGCAGTAAAACCAGCACTTTACCCCCTGCTATTTCCCTCTCTGGATCTAATTTACCCCTGTCAGAGTGTCTCTCTTGCACTTGTTATACCTCTTCTTGCCTCGCACCAAGTCCAGGGCCTCAATCCATCTTTCTGTGAGCCATCGCACTGCTCTGAACTTCTGTAAACAATTGACACAGCCAGCACCTGTGCTGCGGCCCACAGGGAAGGAGCCCACTTAAAACTGTTCAACCATAAAATGACTGGAAAAACCAGCTCCTTTATGTGATCTCAGAACAGGGCAAGTACTCTCTTCTGTGCAATACAGGAAAGAAACACTATACTGTCCATGCTCACCATTTTTTCTGTATATGGAAAGTATTAGCAGCTATCAGACTTGCCAGTTATTAGCCATGGAGAGAAAGATTGACAAGTCTTTCACATAATTAGTAATGTTAGCAATGTTGCATATAGTAGCTACTATGGGACATAGCACCTTTAAAGTGTCAAGTATAGTTCATAAATAACTAAAAATCCCTATTTAATTGTTATCTTTTATCTGTAAAATATAAGAAACTGGGAACATAAACATAGGGATACAACAATCTCACTTCCAGCAGGTTTCCTGCGGGACTGGGGAAATGCTGCAAGCCCAGAGGTTAAAATCACCAATAGAATATTCCACTTTATTATGTTAGCCATTCTATTAGCTTTAAAACTGTAGATTCACAGAACCCAGCCATGCAAGGTAAAGCAAGTCTCCAGAACAGAAGAAAGCTCCAGCTTTTATCAGTATGGGATATTCTCTATCCATAAGTAGCATTTTCCAGTAATACCAGAACAGCTGCTGTATTTGTTTTGTGAGCAAAAACTCCAGTACCAGGACAGCCGTAGCACTGAACCACAGATTTATCTCTGGAGTGTGTTTGCATTTCAGTCCATGCAAATCTCAATCTCCTCCAATAACACGCATACTTACACAACCATGCACGCATGCACTATTCTTGGACACACTCAAATCAACACAAGCACACTCACGTGTGACTCAGACATTTAGGTGTATGCACTCACAACAATACAGACACATGCATTTAAAACACACAAAGAAAATGTAAGAATTAACACACCCGCATGCACACTGAAGTTAGCGTATGTTATAATGCACATTCTGTGCTTTTGTGACAGGGTGGGAAACAACAATCGTTTCCAGGCGGCAGTTGTTATCTTACGAAATCAAAATCAAAATTTGGTCTGAGCATTATTATCTGATAAAATTAGAATGGTTAGGATTGGAATTTGGTCCCCTTATTGTGTGATCCTGCTCAATATACTATTAGTTCCAATAGGGAAAAACAGGATAAATGGTCCCCGAAAGCTGAAGTGCTCCCAATTGGAAAGCCTGATATAAAAACACTGGTAGGCTATACACAAGTAAATATATACAAGTAAACAATGTAGTCATGGAAGAATTTATTCAAATGGATGATGCTTGCAGATGTAGAGTGTCCACACGAGTTTTAATCAAATTTCAAAAGTTATCACAGACTTTGACAAGAAATTTAAAATGATCCTCAAACAGATGAGGTGCGTCTCCCATCACAGCTACTGTATGTATGAGCTTCCTTTATCTAGAAAACAGTCTTTTTAGGAGAGTTTAGCTTTGAAACTTCAAATCTTGAGTATAACTTTGACCCACCGAACTCACAGGTAGCAGGCTAAACCTAGACTCAAAGCAAGACTTTCCACTATTAAATCACTTTGAACTCATATAAAACAAAACATATTTTCACCAGTGTGAATAGGGCCAAAGCAGGAATCCCCCGGAACAGAGAATGTGGTTCTCACAAATGGTGGCCGCTGGTCCCCACAAGCGCCAGTAAACATAATCACTCACAGAATCGCCCAAGGTGGAAGCACTTGGTCTTTGGTCTTTGTGTGGCTACCAATCCCATGGCATATGAATTAACATCACTATTTTCCACCACAGGGAGAACAGTAAGGATAAATTCATTCAGCATGTGAGAGCTTAGGGCCAAATGACTGGATAATTGCTGGTGGCTGCTTTTTAGTGTCGGCCCGTGTTTTGTTTTGGTTGTTTTGAAGGGGAGGGGAGCAGACGCAACACAGAGGTTTGCCAATGTAGATGCTGACCAAGAAGTAAGCCTGGTCATTGCCCTGCGATGGTCTCAATGCTAACAGGTCTTCCACACATTGTCACTCTCCTACCACCTATCTACTATGTCAATCATTGCCTTTCGAGAAAGTAGCATTCAAAAAATAAAATAAAAATAGAATTAGATGAACATATAGCTTTCCTTGAATACTGTTGTATTGGCTTGAAGTGTATTATATAATATCTATATAATAATAGTAATATTTATATAACGAGTAAAGAGAAGTGTCAGTGTAGATCCATTGTGGGATGAAGCTTTTGATGGCCTCTCTTCAATCCCAGCATGAACAAAATAATGATGCAATACTGATACTGATGCAGTACTGAAAACACACAACGGTGCTTAAGAGGTGTGGTTGACATACAAAAACAGACCAAACTAATTCTTTTTAACTCACTATGACTCATTAGCTGAAATTGTTGGCAGCTATTTGGTAACGGTATGTGCTCCATGTTTCCTCACTGTTCACACACTGAACAGTTTGCAGTAGTTTTTAAGAGTGCGCAATAGGGCATTTTTGACAGCTGACATACACCAAGCAAACAAAGAAAGGATCAGAAACAGATTGGGCTCCATACACTGATAGCAGAGTCATTAAAGCCCCTGTTTGTTGGATTTGAACATTTCTGCCTTTGCTGACTCTTTAGCCCTCTTTACATTGTGTGCACTGTGTGTGTATTTTGATCATATCATTTTTATGCATATTTTCCAACTCAAAGCTGTATAAACTTGAATGCATATTGGATTTAAGCATATAAGGTGATGTGTATTTGTGTAATGAGGGAGGGTGTGGCCTAAGGAGATCAACACCCTATATCAAGGTGTGCATAATTATTAGGCGGCTTCTTTTCCTCGGGCAAAATGGGCCAAAAAAGAGATTTAACTGACTCTGAAAAGTTGTAAAAAGTCTTTCAGAGGGATGCAGCACTCTTGAAATTGCTAAGATATTGGGCGTAATCACAGAACCATCAAGCATTTTGCTGCAAATAGTCAACAGGGTCGCAAGAAACGTGTTGAGAAGAAAAGACACAAATTAACTGCCAAACATTTGAGAAGAATCAAACGTGAAGCTACCAGGAACCCATTATTGTCCAGTGATGTCATATTCCAGAACCGCAACCTACCTGGAGAGTCCAGAAGTATATGGTGTTCAGTGCTCAGAGACATGGCCACGGTAAGGAAGGCTGAAACCTGACCCCCACTGAACAGGACACATAAGTTGAAATGTCAAGACTGGGCCAAGAAATATCTGAAGACAGATTTTTCAAAGGTTTTATGGATGTGGTTTTATGATGAGATGAGTGACTCTTGACGGACGGGTACGTGGCTGGATCAGTAACGGGCACAGAGCTCCACTTCTACTCAGATGCCAGCAAGGTGGAGGTGGGGTACTGGTATGGGCTGGTATTATTAAAGATGAGCTAGTTGGACCTTTTCGGGATGAAGATGGACTTAAAATCAACTCCCAAACCTACTGCCAGTTTTTAGATGACACTTTCTTCAAGCAGTGGTAGAGTAAAAAGTCTGCATCTTTCAAAAAGACCATGATTTTTATGCAGGACAATGCTCCATCGTATGCATCGAAGTACGCCACTGCGTGGCTAGCCAGTAAAGGCCTTAAAGATGAAAGAATAATGACATGGCCCCCTTCCTCACCTGACCTAAACCCTATTGAGAACTTGTGGGCCCTTCTTTAACGGGAGATTTACAGTGAAGGAAAACAGTACACCTCTCTGAACAGTGTCTGGGAGGCTGTGGTTGCTACTGCACAAAAAGTTGATTGTCAACAGATCAGGAAACTGACAGACTCCATGAATGGAAGGCTAATAGTTGCCCAATAATTGTGCACACATAGATGTGCACAATTCAATCCTAAGAAAGCCAAAACCTCACTTTTACTTTCTTGAATATTCAGGTTTGAGGTTTATTAACATTTTGGATTGACCACTGTCATTGATCAATAATAACATTAACTCTCAAAAATACAACTTGCCTGATAATTGTGCAGACAGTGTAGCAGACAGTGGGGGTGGTGCATTTCAGTATATTTCGGGATAAAATTACAAGGCCATGCAGATCATAAATATTCTCTTAGGCAGAAATGGATATGCAATAGGTGCTGAACATCTGTATCCATACCAGTGGACAAGTGTTAATTTTAAAAAACTATGACTAAATATGTTCGTCAACAACCTTTTTTCCATGACGAGACTAAACATTAACGGTTGACTGTTGATTATAGTTGACGAAAAAAGACAAGACTAAAATGTGGTTTAATCTCTTAAATTTTGTTGGCAAAAAAAGAGGCTGCAAAATATTTCCTGAGCTGCGCAAGCTATATCAGGACTACGCTGGCACACAATGAGCACAGTCAGGAGGACTCAGTAATTTACATCAACTATTTAACAGAAAGCAAGTTAAAGTTAACAATGACAACAACAGGGCTTGGGAGAAAGAAGCATGGTGATATTTGGAAATCATTTTCATTATAATGAGGCTGAGAAAGACAACGAATGCATTGCTTTATCAGAAGGGACGCAATGTGGCCATAAAATAGCTGGTACGTGATGACTAAAAATGACAAAAATACCCACACTTTGGGTCAAGTTTCAGTTTACCAACTAAAGACATGATGAGGCTGACTAAATATGACCAACAGACATTTGGGAGACACAAGACTAAAACTAAATTTAAAAAAATTGGTGACAAAATAAACACAGCAGTGGACTATAAGAAGTCTAAAATAAGGTACTCATGAGACTAAAAAATGAATGTCTACAAAACTGCCTGTCTGCACTGCCATGGAATGCTGTGCTGTATCCTCACTTTTATAAAACATCCTTTAACTACATTAAAGACTCCTGACAGGTTTGGTCTGTATCTTATTCTTAGGAAAACATCCTGTGAGTCATACCAGGTTAGTTTTACCTCATGTACCTTTTAACCTCCACCTTTTAATAAGGAAACCTAGGATTACAGCATTCGTCTGCTTCCTCACTGTAATTGAGGTGCTGCAACCTTTGACCTCAGAGTTGTCTCTACAGCCTGTAATGGGTTGAAACAAGGTCCACTGCTGGAACAGTGTGAAGTGTGCACACGCATGAACACAGACACAGACTAATATATACACACACAGACACACACACCTGGGAGATCTGCTGGAGGCAGGCCCAATGAGATGTTGGGGTGTGAGGCACCCTGCTTTAACAGCTGGAGAGAGATATTATCTCATAACATCAGGACTGGAAATGGATCCTCCCCAGATACAACCAGCCAGGAGTTTCAGGTTCATACATTCATGCATACTAGGGTTCTTGGAGTGAGCCTTGGTTGAGTGTTAGACTGTGGCCTAGCTCAAGACCCCCACCTCTCTCTTCTCTTTCACTTCATTTTTCTCTCTCTAAAAGCCATATCTTTATAGTTTAGTCTCCCCTTTGCTGTTTTCTGTGTCTCTGAGGTTTGTCATGAAGTGTTGTTTGCGAATTTCAATGAGATTTTTGAAGTTGCGCATCATTTTACATTTCTACATAGATTTAAATAAAATTCAGTGTCTGTGCCGGCATAAAAACAAAGACAAATGTTTAATAGCTAAATAGCTGTTCCTGTTTCTTTCTAAAAGACAGTTACAAATTGATAAATTTTAAAAGGCCATTATCCAGCCCCAATCAAACAAGGCCATTCTTTGTGAGGTGCTGTAAAGTGCTGGAGTGAGGCAGGTATGGAATCCATGGCCCTGTAGGAGGCATGTGGTCAAGTGGCCTTGTTGATAAGAGCCATCACTATGTGATTTATCACAGACACATCCCCCACGTTCTCTCTGGCTAATTTACACGGGTGAAAAATGCAGCGCTTCACAGCTCATCTCAAAAAGAATATTTCTCAGAGTGTAAACATGTATTGCCTACATGTGAATCATACGCTGACCTCTGCAGGCATTGGGCTACTAACAAGCCAGTGGATTTAAATCCAATTACTTTGTCTCTAGAAGAAAAAAAAAACAGGAGTTCTCTGTAGTGTCAAAAGGTCCTAATCTCGGTCTCACTCGGTGGCCTCATCCTCCCCCACTGAGGCCGTGCCTGAGCTGGGAGGTGGAATAGCCTTACTGGCCCCAGGGCCATCACTCACCTGGGGGCAGGTCCGGGTCACTGGGGGCAGCTTGCTGGAGGCGGCGGGGCTTGGCCACAGCCTTGGAGCTGTCTGAGACACTGCGACTGGTGGAGCTAGAGCCGCTCTCGTGGTCATCCTGATGAAAAAACAAACATGAATGCCTGTGAGGACAGGTAGTGGCATAAACACCGTATACACGGGGCTCTACAGAACTGGGGCATTTAGATTTCCTTTGACATTTATTCAATTATAAACAGATTAAAGTCATACTTCAATTTACTATAGTGTACAGTAGTAGCATAGTAATACAATAGAGTGTGGTGGTCCTCTTGCCCGCGAGCAAATTTTTGGATTAACATAATGCTTTGATTACTGCAATTGTCAGAGAGTAAACTCAATACAAAATGAGGTGACATTTGTTGTTGAGCGATGGCAGAAGAGT
The DNA here is from genome assembly GCA_036023855.1 of Gadopsis marmoratus. Classification (NCBI taxonomy): domain Eukaryota; kingdom Metazoa; phylum Chordata; class Actinopteri; order Centrarchiformes; family Percichthyidae; genus Gadopsis; species Gadopsis marmoratus. Next base: position 16,442 of record JAVQJF010027608.1, on the reverse strand, counting down.
TTTTCGGTTCAAACTGAAGCTACAAAGAACAGTTCTTGTGACGAGGTGCCATTTCAATTCATCATGGCTAAGGTGAATCCCTAATTTTCTTTCTATTACCACTCATGGAGATTAAGATATTAACTACCATACATCTCCTCACACCTGAGCAAGATTGATTACCAAACTAATCATGTCAAATGTAGTTATGGGGAACAATGTAATCAGTCTGTTACCTTTATCAGTTTATTGAGGATAATCACATTTCTGGTGTGCATGTAAGCATGGCTGTGTGCACAATGAACACAGTAGTTGTTAGGGGAGCATCTTCCATACACCACTGTTTTTGAGTCCTCCTTCACACCAAACCTCCCCACTAACCTCCCTTCCATACCCATTTAAAAACCATCTCCATGGGCTCTACAAATAAACTCTGGTCCTTGAGATGAGAGGGGTGAAGGTCTCTCCTCCACAACTGCACGTCATCTGTACTCAGAGACAAGCGCCCTGTTAAGCCCAGGAATGCAAGTACAAGATCTGTGTGTGTGTGTGTGTGTGTGTGTGTGTGTGAGTGAGAGAATGACTATGAAATGGACATTCCCTTCAGAGATGAGCCTAAAGATAAACACAATGAGCCAAGATTCGGAATGAGGAGGTTATTTATTGGTTCAGCTTGTAGAGTGCCTCAGCCTAGTGGGTGCTCTGTGACTAAGACACGAGGTGCAATTAAAACAATAGGGACATGAGGACAAAGAGTGGAGGGGTCATGAGACTGTGGTTAATGGACTGACAGCCAAGGACTTTAGATCTACTGATGGGGAAAATACAGCTTTAATGCTTAGCAAATCCACAAACGCACAAAAAGAGAATTGTCTAATAGGGAGTCCCCATGTCCGTTGATAAAATTTCAATATTTTTAGCAATATGTTTAACACTCTCCTAAACGTTAGAGCAGAAAACAAAAGCTCTCATATCTGATGTCATCAAGTGACAAACCCTGGAGAAGCTCCATTAATAATAAAGAGACTGGCTTTGTGGACTTTTTGGAAAATTCCTACTAGCAGATTGTCACCTTCTCCAGAGGGTATTGGTCATCGTGTTTCCAGTTTTAGCCGAGGCGTGTTGTCTGTTTTAGGAGCAACTTGCATGTTGACTGCTTTTGTTTCAACTTACAGTATATGGAATATAATATATGGAATACAGCCAGCACTACTGTTTAAAACTCATCAACCATATATTCAATGATCAATTTGGAGAATAGAAAAGGACAGACTACTATGGCTATATTTCTACTCTACATCTACGATGTATGATTGAACAAATACCTCATATTCATAATCACAGTAGACATATGCCTGCAACAGAGGATGGTAGGAAGAAATAAAAGAAAAAGAAACCAAACATATTAGAAACAAACATTCTAAAAATAAGTCAGGAAAAAGGTGGAGAGTTGAGTGAGTTAACCCCCAGTATGGCATTGATTGGGGGTTACTGCAGCACTGTAACCTTTTCACAGTCAGCCCGGGCAGTAAGTTAGTCAGACAATCGGACAAAGAAAGGGGGCCATCACATGTGTTTAGCATTTAACCGGAGGATCAGCGAGGCAAAGTGTCTCAAGAGATGCCCCTTATCCTGACTAATGTAAACACTGAAGGTGTCAAAATCAAATATATTTGGCTACTCCATGCACACACACACTTCATTCACACATACTCAAAAGAGAAAACCCAAAGTCACACCTTTCAGGCAAGTCACATGCTGTGCATACTGTACATACACCCACACAATTAACACACATTTCCTGGTTCTGACACTATTTAATGACAATGAACCCCTTTCTCTCTGTGTGGTTGAGTAATGAAGATTAGGTTTGAAACATACTTTGCATAATTTGAGTTGTGGACACACTGACAGAATAGCAAGTATCCCCCAGTGCGGTAAAGTAAACACGCAATTGCCAAAAGAGACGAGCGAGGCTCTGGTAGAAATATTTACACTTTACTTCAGTAAGGGCCTTTGCGGTGGAGTTGCCCTATGCAAGCAGTTTTCCCCCCATCAGTGAGTGGTGGGAATTGGTAAACAGAAGGGAAGGAATAATAAATACTTCATCAAGGTTCCAAAGAATAGAGATTGGCAAGTAATAAGATGTAAATTTATCGCTCATTATTCACACTTGATTTGTTAACTTGTCATCACTTCAAAACTTGCATCTACGATATTTAGGGATATTACAATAGGAAAGAAAAAAAAAAGAGGTGAGGTGTTTAGTCATATCACAATACTCTACTTGAGAACATTAAAATTAAAAACAGTCTCTCATATCTATACCTAAAAGAATGCCTAGGCCTGCAGGCCAAGAGTACATTGAGTTCAACAACTCAAACTGCCACTAAAGAACAAGACTGCCAAATTTGGAAGTAGCGCAATTAAGCGCTCAATGTCACCATGTGCAGTGAACAATTCTCCAGAGGCAAAAAATGCCTTTTCAGAGGGAAGCCCTGGGACAAATGAAGCCTGTCTCAGCTGCTGCCGGGTAAACTGATCCCTCCAATGCCACGGCAGGGCACAGAACAGAGAGGGAGGGATAGAGGAGGAGGGAAAGACAGAAGGACCAGGAAAAGAGGGGGGGCTGCTTCCCCTTCAGGCATGTCAACTCAGCTGTTGACCAAAGATGACGGTAGCAAAAAGGGAAAAGAAAATCAAGGAGATAAGTAAAAAAAAAAAAAACAACAGAGTGAGAGAAAGTGAGACAGTGAGCCCAAGAGCAGTTGAGGCAGCAAGAGTGAGAGAGACCTGGAGATAATGAGACCACAACAGAGGCACAGAAAAAAAGGGGCAGGTTCTGGCAGTGTGACTGACAGGCGAGGGGGACCCCCTACTCAGAGGGTAAGTGGGCACCCATGGAGGGTTAGGGCACAGGAAGGCCAGGCCTGACCTCTGTTCCCCTGCAGACGTCTGGCTCAGTCAGGGACCAGGAGGCAGTGTGTTGAGCCTGTCTGGAGGGTCAGCCCTCATCTGAACTGCTCAACACATTAGCTGAACCCCACCACCACCTCCAGCTATTAGAAACAGCACCTCTGCAGATACTGTCACAGTTTCCCCTAGTACAAATAAACGAGCTATAACTCACAGATACCAGAAACCAGTAAAAACTTAACTGCCATTGGCAATTTAATTTATATGTAAACTGTGATGTGAATAAATAAAACCGGTAAAAAAAAAAAAAAAATGCAAATATTTCTTGGTAAGTGAACCATTTCAGGTGACAGCAAGCAGATATCTAAACAGTGAGATCCTAGTTGGACCTAATAACTGAAGTTGCCCGATTACATTTTATTTTTAAATTGATATGGTTTCAAGGCATCTGTTTAAACGGTTTAAAATATAAGTTTGACATACACTTGAAAATTATTTTAGCCTACTGGGAATCATATATATATATTAAACTGTGTAAAGTGTGAGGGAAAACACAATAATGCTCTTACTGCAATTTCTTGTTATTTGAGGCTTTCACTTTGACATCTGTTGGGCAAAACAAAATTGCCAGAGATTGGTTTTTTTTTGTCCAATGCACATTTCTCAGAAATAAAATATGACATTTTCCTTTTTTCCCTCCACAAATTACAAAGCAATTTTTCAATTTCAGTTGAACACAGGAAAGAAAAAAGTTGTTGGCAGGGATTAGAAGTTGACTTGCCTGCCTGCAACTGCCTGATGAAACCCAAACATTTTTAAAACTGGTCAATTTCACACAGTTTCAGCAGATTAATGGGAGCATGCAGAAGACCATTGCTGGATAAACACACTTTTTTATTGTTGTTTTTCCTCTGCAGGTTGCTGGCAAACTCATGCCGACATCAAAGCAGCAGGCCTGGAGATCGGAGGCCAGGCAGCGGAGGGCGGACGCCTATGGAGTGAGAAAATAAATGAAGGAAACCCAATAGCTCCTTATCTCGGACAGACCCCCCCCCCTCCAAATCACTCATATACACATACAAACACAGGCGCACACACTGGGTCTGACAAGCAGAGGCCCTGTCCCCCATGTCATGGCCTACAGAGCACCATCCCTGGGGAGGATCAAGCAATCAGACCTCCTCACTCCTCCTTCAAAAACACTCACAGACAACACAATTGGCCATGTAACTTTCTTCAAACGTAATAGAAAACCTTTAATACTGGCTGTTAGGGAACGGCAAGAGACACTGTGGATGTGGGATTGTTTTTCCAGGACAATACTGAAAACTCTCACTGCTAACGTGATACACACAGCCCACGCTCGGCAGAGAGAACACTGCTTTGCTCTTAAAGTAGTGACTCTGTTCTTACTTGTAGTCCTCTCTCCTCCTCATGTCATCTTGCTCGTACAACTTTTGCTCCTCATCATCCCATTCGTTTTCACTTCTATACCTACAATCCATGTCCTTTTTGTCGTCATCTTCTTCATCCCGCCACTTATTATAGACCATCTCATCCCATCCATAACCAGCTAGTCTGAAGCTTGTTTAAACAGTAGCTGCGTTTACATGGACCCTAATATTCCACTAATAATCTGAATAATCGCCCCAATCGGAATAGAAATGCCTCATGTAACCACCTCAAATCGGAAGAGACTGGCCCAATCAGAAGGAATTCTCAATCGGGTTGAGAGGGGCGATGTAAACCTTAGATAATCCTTACAATGGGAAAATATTAGCACCCAATGACCATGTAAACTCTTAATCCGATCTGTTCATATTTGCCTCAAGTAGGGGTATTATTATGCGACGTGAACGAGATTCCAGAAGGACCAGAAACATGGCGGCAGCAAAACAAAACTGCTCTGTGGATGACATAAGATTTAAGGATTGTTGAACGGCTCAATGATCGAAAGGCTCCGAACAACGAGTTGTTCAAACAAGGGTTTGAAAAGATAAAGGAAGCCGCACACAAAAAAACCCAACAACTTCTTCTTCCTTTTTGTTCTATATTTCCAGCTGATTAGACATTTCATAGCAGGCAAAAGTTATATTCTGAATGAATGCTTTGGGGCATGCAAATGCACTTCTTATCAGATCACTTTATTTAGCGTCCACGTAAACAGTTAAGTTGGAATTTCTAATCAGAATGATTTCAATCGGGATGAAGAAATATCGTCCATGTAACCACAGCTAGTGATGACCCTGGTTCTCATAAGAATGGTTTCCAGCTGGCAACAAGAGGAATGAGACATGAAAAGTGGCTCACTGTTTCAAACATACAGTCACAGTTTGGGATGGTTCCAGTAATGTCAAATGGTATGCAGCCACTTCTTTTACACTTAAGCTGCTCGACCCATTGATGATGACCCCACAGGAATGTAAGCTCAAGAGAACAGACCTCATCGCAGTTGACTCAAATTTCCTTTCCTTTAACGTCCCTTGGCTTCGAACACATCCATCAGCTCAACTAAAAATTAGCTGATAATGGGTTTTTAATGAAACTGTAACAAATGCAGAAAGCCATTACACCATGATTAAAGACAGGGGTTTCATTTTCCCCTCAAATGGAGGTAGACCAGAGAAGGCTGCTGCCGGCCAGGGCAGCATTTCACATACTCTTCCTCACATTCAAATCATCATAAATTAGCAAACATTCTTAATATTACTATAATACTCTGCAATTTGTATACACATACAAACACACTACATCACAAATGTACACTAAATACAAATACTTGCATACAACACCACACACATGCACGTCCTCAGTCTCACACACAGCCTAAATATAAAGACCCCTACTCTTAAAAACACAGCAGAGCCGTGCAGCTGGAATCCATGGCAGATTGGAGGGATTAGAGCCCGAAATGAACCCAGATGAATATCACATTGTGTGACATTCTGAATAATTATCTCAATGAAAACAGCTTATTACAAAAATGTCTCTCTCCCTCCCCCTCTCTGCAAGAAATTAAATCCACTACTGGGAAAGAAAATCCTCATTTACAATACATGTAGTGCACTAATGAAATATTACAGTCCTGAAATGTACACAATGTGCTACAGCAATTCATCTGGACTGGTGTATTCCTTAGCCTTCTTTTTTCTGAGCAAATAATGTGTGAGGAAGTGCAATTTAAGTAGTTTCTGAAATGTTTCTCACTTTGAAATAGTGGCAGCAGTGAAATAATAGTGTTTCTATGAAAAATACAACAGTTCATGGCAAAATGCAATTAAAATCACATGTCAAAGTACATTTTAATGATATGTAAACATTCAATAGTCTGCAACTTTTATGAAATAGTAAAGATGAATCTGCTGATTGCAAATGTCAAAAACAATCATAATTCTACTTCTTCAACTACTCAGCACATACTGCATATTAACCTTGAGAAAGAGATGATCCATAAAAATATGCATCCAACCCTGGTTTACTTGAAACTCTTGTTATAGTCAAATTATCTGTAATATGTTTTTTTGAAAACCGTCATACCTCCATAATTACTGCAACCACAACAAAGAATAGGCCGACTTGTGATTACAAGGTCGGTAATACCAGAAGTGTTACTAAGCGTGTTTCATCCCTGCTAACTGTTACAATGAAAGTTACATTTTCTAAGCATGTGTCTTCTTTCTTTCAGAAGCCCAAAAATATAACATGTTCATTAAAGAGGGGGGAGCAGGGACATAGAAAAGATTCCAATGCATTTGCCAAAGGCAGAATGTACAATTACAAAACTATTTCACTCTACAGCGGGAGGAATCACAACATCACTGGTGATGTCATGCTGGAGGTCTCTGCCAAGAGTGTCTCCACTGTACCCAAGTCAAACTGGCTATGTTTTCTATCTGCCTCCAACATGCCCAGAATAACAACAAAGACAAACAGGGATCCCAGTTATGGACCAGACCTACAGGGAGCAACACAAGAACTTCTGACATCTCACTGGACATGAGGTTGTCCTTGTATTATCTTTATCGGAGACAATACAAGTGGCTGCAGTTGTAGTACAGATCTTTTACTGAGGGACAGTGAAAGATCTGTACTCATGATGTAAGTGTCCCACACTAAAACCAACTAACTGACCACAAGCCAAGCCTTGGGCTTAGTGTCCTCCTCGAACCTTTTCAACACGACGTTTTGACAAAGGCCTGTCCTACCACATCACAGTAACATGGACTAATCAGTGCCATTACTGTCCTTTACTAAATGTGACACGTTTATGTGAACTTTAGCTCTACCATGGACTTATGACAATCTGTATCATTGGTTAAAACCTCAAGACATTTAGTCTTATGAGAAAACTTCAACCAATCTTGTGTTTACGGTACAGTAGCTGTTGCTGCTCCAGTCAAAGTGTGCATAATTCTTCATTAATCTAGTAGATCTCAAAGGCAGTGTATTCACGCATCAAATCGCTTTCTTTGTTACCAAATAGCTTTTTTGATTGCTGGTTATTTCCCTACAACAGTAAGCAGGTCAGCAGTAAGACATTACAAAGCAGACGGAGCACTGAGGTCAGTGCACGTTCATGCTCACTAACAATGTTTCTTTTCCACAATTGTTGTTCAAACAAAGGAATTTAAGTCATAGTAACTCCAATCCAATGACTTGATTAAAAGCCAAGAACAAGTTATTCAGACAGGCTAGTGACTAGTCCTGATGTAGGTGCCGTGACGGAATTTGAAACCAGGCTGAACAGTCTAGATCACTGCTGTCTCCATTTTATTTTCATTGGAGCCCATTCAAATTCTGCCCAGTGACCTCTTGATCTTAACATACCATGTTCCTGCTGGTGACCTGTACTCAGTATTATTGCACCTGACACAACTAACTGTTGTCTCACTGGTGAAAAGGAGAAAACATAAAGGAAAGGGACAGAGAAAGAGAGCATAGTGTGTGAAAAAGAGGGAGAGAAATAAAGTTTAGAGAACAAAAAGCTAAGAAAAATAGGAGTGAGACAACAGGAAAGTGGGGGAAAAATCAAAAGAGAAGGAGACAGAGAGAGAATGGGAAAGAGGGAGAAATTGTTCCTGATTTAGATCTGAGGCGCTCTGGTCCTTCAGATGTCTCCATCAGCTAACCACAAGCCCAGGCTGAGCATGTGAGGCATGCTGCTTACGCTGGCACAGCTACCCCCTAATGCTAATAACTGCAATGTGTTAGCTACAATAAAACACTCCACACAGACCCCTTACTTACTTACACACACACACACACATTCCCAAACACATATATTCCCAAACACAGAAGACTTTTAATCTAACCTGTTAATTTCTTATCCAAATAATAACCAGTCCCCTTATTTGCTAATTATTTATCATGACGTTAATATATTCAAACAAACCATTGTTACCTTCCTTCCTGATATAATCATCTTTACAAATGGTGAAGAAAATTAACATCCTCAAGAGACACTTCTATCTTTATTTTGGTGAGTTGCTGGTCGGGACCTGATTTGATCATAAACTGCCATTCATCTGTCAAAAACGGAACCATCCCTGTTCTGAGCTTTGCCTGTTATTTCATACACAATATTAAGCACACTATACAAAACGTGAGCACCCCTTGAACAATGTAAGCACCAGCGTAAGCAGTGGCTGAGGCTACTTTGACAACTTAATTGCACATGTGAGGTGCAGCTGGAACGCACGGACTGTAGAGGCCTAAATGTTCTTGGAGAGTATCAATGTTCTGAAACCAGCAAGATAGAATAAATCAAACAGAGAGAAATGGGAGAGGACTTTCCGTCAATGTTGAGAAATACCAAAGCCATATTGCAGGAGGTTTGAGCATGCAAGCGGAATGCAGCAGGCCTTATGTTTGCATAGCTTTTATACACCAGGTTCCAAAGAAACTGAGGTACTGTCAACATTCATCAGCTTACTTGAGAGATGGAAAACTGTCAACATTACTTTGGGAAAAAAAAATCATTACAATTTCGTCCTTGTAAAATCTTGGGAGTCGTAACCCAGTACTTGTCCATGGAGCTCAGGTCTGTTATTGTCTTCATCAGTGTAATGAAAGAAGACGTGTCTCATTTCTTTAACTTAAATTTGCATAACAAATCAAGCCTGCTCCTGGCCAGTAGCCAGAGTTCAGTCTTCTGTTGTATGAGGTATATCACATTTACAAAATAGTTTTGAACATTTACAATGTGAATATTTGAATATCTGTAACACCTGCTTCATACCCTTGTCTGCAGTATAATGTCTGTAAAGTTACAGACATTATCGGCATGAGTTCCTGAACTCAGCTTATAAAGTTGTATTCGGTTGGAGCAAGTAGCAGAGGATTAACGCTCTGTCACTGCCCAGACTGGTTTGGGTTGTTTTGAGCTGCTCTTTGAGCTCTTTTAAGCTCTTTCCCCTATTAAAACAATGTTAGAAATCTGAGCATGCAAAGCTGAAAGAGCAGATCTGAATCTTTAAAAAAAAAAAAAAGGGTGTGTTAAATCTTTGCAAGTTGTGCTCGAAAACTCTGGACACAAAGTTTTGTGGCACTGCAAACATTAAGAGAGTTAGAGAGTTGCCAAACACATTTAAACATTTAAACGGTCACATCTGATTTTTCACTTTTAAGCCACAGCTTAAAAGCTCAAGCATTATTTTCAACTTTTCACATACTCATTTCAGTTTTATGAAATGTGAATACAACTTTACTTCATACTCCTTGATATCTCTGTGATGCTGTATCTCTACCAACCCGCATCCCAATATCTTGACTCTCTGTTCTTCCAACTGGAAATGATAACTGTCAAATCAATGTTTTTATGAAAGATTAGGAGCAAATACAACTCAATTATAGCATGTGGTTTCTTATCATGTTGGTCATTTTAAACAAGCAATGTGGTCAACGTCAAGCCAGGGCGATACTCTCCTTCAAGATCTGCATGTTTATTATCTTTTCAGTTAACCATATGCCTTCTCCACACAATCTCCTTTTCTTCTCTCCCCCACCATGGAGTGACATGTTGTGCAATTATTCATATTACATTCTTCTTCTCTTACCTACACATTGCAGGCACACAAGTCAGCCAAGACAAAAAGCAAACGCTACCAATTCCGGCACACTCTGGTGCAAGTGGAATCTAACTCATATACCAACACTCAAGTAGAGCTCCTTCAGAAACACACTACAGTCAGCAATCCTCTGGCTTTAAGAATCATTAAGTGTGACATAATGTGTTAAATGTGTTGTAGACAGAATCTAGATCTACAGACAGAACTGAATTTAGCATTGGAAAACAAATCTGAGATTTACGCTCTACCAAAGTTGACCACCTCTGAATGTGTGACTTTACTCTTTAAAATATCCTGCCTTTTATGGCATCATCATTTCGATAATTAGAGTGGAATTATTCATAGGTCAAAGGGGTGAGGGTCTGCTAAATGGAGCACACACTCACCCTGAGACATAAAACACAGACCACCCACAGTTTGTGTAACATGGAGTCATACAAGCCTACCTTTCTCCACTGAGAAATTACACACAGAGGCACCCAGTTACCGTGTTACTCCTCTTTGTGACTTTCTGTCTCACCCAAAGTAAAGAAAGAAAAAAACATCCACCTCTATAAATGTGGTTAGACCAACTAAATGAAGAGAAATATAGTGAAAATAACCCAAATCTGGTTGCAAATTAAATTAAATTAAATGTAAGCCTGATCTTAAAAAGCAATAAAAAGTGGTAAACATCTCCGTCTAATTTAAGGGAATCACTTCTTGTAGTGTCTGTTTAGATTTAAGACTCATAAAGAAAATGGTGGTCCTAATTGCAACATAGTATCTTCCCAGAATTTCTGACCAAAGAAAGCACAAATAAAGCTAACATTATCCTTAATTGCAAAGTAATCGTTTCCCAGACTGCAATATCACCAGGAGCACCCAGTAAGTAATAAGCTCCAATGAGGGATTGCTATAGTCCGGATGGCCTGAGAGCAGGGATTAAACCGTGGAGCACCAGCATCCTGCCCAGAGTGTATTGATCACCACTTGACTCACTGGGTGCAGGAAGCCGCTGGGTTTAAATTTTCCCCCGACTGCTTTCCTGTGTCTGAGGAGCTGAAGAAACCTCATCCCACCAGGATCCCAAAACTCCATCAAACATCAAAGACAAAGCAGTGTAACGCCGTGGGTTGTGTAGTGTTGGCTGACTCACAGGCAATGGTGCCTGGGTGCATCATGGCCTTCTGTTGGAATGACACACTTGTGCATTGCCTTCTGCAGATGCTTTAAATCAGTTTGGAATGCCAAACACAGACCAGTGTAATGGGTCACTCTACATTAAGAACTTGAAAGAAAGAACAGACAAATACAGTACAGTGAATTACATGACTGGTTTAAGTCTTTGAATTATGTTTTGTTGGAAAATGTTTATTTGGCTTGTAGACACACTGCATGGTTACTGGCGTCACGTTTTGTTCAGCGAGAGACACACACTTACTGACCAGAACATTTCAGCATCATTACAACATCCCACACTTACACCAAGTGGGCTGGCCTGAGGATACCAATAGTACATGTGGACCACCCCTCATATATCAATACAAGAGAGGTCAAATTTGTAAAGGTCATAAAACAAACAATGGGTGTGGGCTTTATATGTTTACAGTTTACATGAAGGTCTGACAAACTGTAAACAATCTGGATGCATCATCTTCATAGCCACAGAAATGCTGCCAAAATGGCCAAATACAAACACATATACAGAGACCTACGCACAACACTCCCAAGCACATACACTCTGTTCAGTCTACTTTGTCTTTAAATTTTCGCTTTGTCTCTCATCAGAACGCTTACTCTTGCTTCCAACCTGCCTGAGGAATCAACAGTGTGCCAACATTACTGCATCTTTTTATTATTTACAGTCGGAGATGGGTTTTGTTACCGCTATAGGGGGTTGGATTCAAGGAAAATAGATTCTCCAAAGCTCCATGTCTTCGCCCTCTGTCTCCTCAGTCCTAAAGACAAGTCCCCGCTGAGCTGATGATCAGACGGATTTATGGTGCAATCTCTGTAAGCCATTTGCTCCCTGCGAGCCGGAGAATCAAAGGTAAGATTTCCGGATGGCATTGGGACAGAGATTATCCAGTTTGTGCTATCTGATTGCAAACTCCCAGAGGCTGTTTTCTTCTACTTCTTTAACTTTTTTCCTTTGTGTTTTCTGACTTGTGAAAAATGAGTTGCACAAGCAGAAAGACACTTTGTCTCCTTCTGTCAGAGGAGACTGTGTACTATGGAGTACATTTGATTCCATGTTTAATGTTTTACCAGATGACACAATGACAATTTTGAAGAATATAGCCCTCATTTTTTTCATTTTCACTTTACAACACATTCACACCGAGTATTACATACCTCAATTTAAACCAGAAAGTAAAGCACAACTACAATAGACCAAGAACAGGCTTCACACAGAAGCTGGACACCGTCCATACATCCCAGGTTTCCTATTTAGTGGGTTGTGGATTCAATCCCTGGGTGGCAAAACCACAAGTGAAAGCAGTAGCATCCAACTCCATGGCAAGGAATCAACTGTGCATCTGAGGTCACAATGTTTAAAACTAATTTATTATTTAATATTAAAAAGTCACGTATCACATCTATAGATTTCTGCTTAACTTCTGAATTCAAAGTAGCAATCCTTGTTTAGTAGGTGGTAGATTTAGATTTATAACAACTTTTCAAAACGTTTCAAAGTCTTCAAAAAGGGGTTCCCTAATTCACATGTATTGCCCATTATTTAGGAGCGATGAGGTTTGGTGGTGTAAAGCCCTAAAAATAGTTTGGAAGGAATCTAACAGAAGAAAGGGCCTAGTTGGACCATATGCCAAACCAACAAGTCTCAGAGGCACCTCCCCAAATCATCTTGAGGCAATGCATCAATCAGAACCTCCACATCAGTGGCAAATGCACTCAGCAGCCATAAAACTCCCAGATCAAGCAGCGAGCTGAGCCAATACCAGAAAGGCTCTCCTCTGTAAACCCAAGCCCTTATCTTTGTCTCATAAAAAATAAAGAGTGCCTGAGAGAGTTATGATCCACTGCTGTCCAGCCAGTTCCTCTCTGTCTTTGCTGATCACACCTCATCTTCAACATCTGCAGCAGTTTTACCAAGATGTCAAAGAGAAAGAAATTTGCCCGTAATTTTGCAACATTAAGCCGTTAGGTCTTTCATTAAGGCCCGAGTTCAATCTTGCCAACTTCTGTTACTGCTACAACTAGCTGCAAATGCAAAAAGAAAACTCCTAAAAAACAGCCACACAATAAATTCTATCTCCTACCAAACATTTCATCCATTTCCATAGGAGGAACCTTGAAGGCAGTAATGCCTTAACCCAAACCCTCAGCATCACATCAGAGACCAGCTCCACTCCAGCACATCTGAGCTGAAAACCTTGAAATGACGACAACACCACCTAATACACCAAATATAGAAAAAGTGTTCTGGATGTGAATAGTTTGGTGTGAAGCTGGTAAAACTGAAGATTGCGGCTAACTCCTTCCATGATATGTCCATGGGGCAAATAAGATACTAGATGGAGACCTTATGAGTTCTATTAATAACTTGAGTTTCCATAGGGGCTCTGTACATAGAGTGACATATTTAAAATCAATTGTTTTATCCTGTGCAGCGTTTGACATTTTCAGATTGCTTTTTAATTTAGAACGGGTTCAGAGCAGACAGTTCGTTCATATCAAGTGGCCCACATTGAGCACGTCTTTACACAAAAAAAGAAGTTGAAGTTGACTACTACAAAACCCTTTCATCCCCATGACCAATCTCCTGTTACATACATTGAGCTCGTAGGCATAGACCAGGGCTTAGTATAATTTCACATGGAGATGTCCACAGTAATAATTCAACTCATTCATGAACTACAACGATTTACATTTCTGAATTTAAACGGAATAGAAAAATATATAATTGCAGAGGTTTCTACATGTACAATAAATCTGAAAACTAAGTAAAAGTGGTGTTGATTTGAAAACAGACATGTGTACTGAAGAACGCATACAGTGTCTAATCTTCAAATAAAGCAAGTAGCCTCGATCAAGGAAGACTTCTAAGCTTGCTTAGAAGCAATATGGGACTTCAGTACATACAAAACCTAACTATTTTGTTTGTAAATTGTCTCCGGTTTGTGAAATGAATGTCAAAAACAAATTGACACGATTTTTGTTTTTCTATTGCCATATTTTCTGCACTACAAGTCCCAATTACAGGTTATTTTAAGCAATTACACTGTCAGCAGAAGCTGTAATCTCCAACTGCTGTTAAACGCCAAAATTTCCCCAGTTGCTGGAAACTATAATTGTGTGCTGCTCTTGGTGCTTTGCAGATGGGCTCTATTGAGCAATCTGAATATCCCTAATATTACCCAGTTCCTCTCGAGGGGAAACACTAACATTAAAAAGGTCCAAATAATTCCGGTCAAATTACACAACCCTTAATGAACTTCAAAAGACATACGGATGTTTTTACAGGCAAGCACTCAGGCTTTAACAGTAATTATGAAAACAAACCATATTAATGATTTCATTTATCATTTCCTCACTTTGGCCACATGAGGCCCACCACAAACTTCCTGTCTCTGCTGGACAAAAGAAACACTAGTAATGTACTAAATTTAAAATGTAAGATTTTCCATACACAGATCAGTTTTTTTCAGCTCTTTCAAAAATCCTGTGGGCCATCACCCAAATTACTTGAGGGCTTTAGGGAGAACTGTCATGGCCCAAGTTTTGCATGCACCTAAGCCAAACTCCCTGCATCCCTGCTAGAATCTGATTAAAACTGGACCAGGGCCTGACATCTATATGAACAGGATATCTAACCTTCAGAGAAATATAATCTTGTTTCTGTGAGACTAATGTGACAAAAGAATACAGACCTTTTCCTTCAATCAAGGAATTGTTTTCTGGGCTGACAAAAGGGGTAAACTAACACCACAGAAAAGACATGGCAAATATTTCATTTTTTTTAATTGTTTAAAGTGTAACAAAGATTAAAGGTAGTTACTAAATTACATAAATCTACATAATATAAGTAATCTGGTTGCATTGTCTTGGCTTAAGAACACAGTAGTCTGCCTCTTGCCTCCCACTCACATAGGACAGAAGTGTAGCGGCTCATTTAAATTCCACATGCTAGAAGGACTTCTGCTGTAAGTCTGGCTTTGTTCCAAATTATGTCTCATGGGTGTGTATACCACTGAATAATTTGTCCAAATGTCATTTGCAATTCCCCAAAAATCTTTTCTTGACTGGAAGCCGTTTAGAAAACATCTGTAACAAATAGTTGTTTTGAGACTACGTGCATTACACCAGTACCGGTACTGGCACATGACCTTAAGCTGTGTATGAAGCATAAAAAACAAGTTTAAAGTTGCATCGAAGTAGAAACCTGATCGCATGAGCAGTAGCCACCTGCATAGTATGATATTTACCATTAGTTCTGGGCAGCTCAAGCTCATGTGTTACAAATCTTTTTGCCGCAGTCTATATAATTAGCTGTAATTGACTTCCCTTGAAATGTGTTTCTTCTGGGACATCTGGCCTTGAAACTTCAACCTTCCCATAAAAAGGGCCAGCACCAAGCTACACTTCCAATTCTGCAAACTGCATGGGTGGCAAAGGTAGAACCAGGCGCTTCTGTAAAAACATACCTAAGAAAAATACCTTTCATATACAACACTTCAAAAATGAAATTACATATAACTAAACTATATACAAAAATATAAATCTTGGGGTAACTGTTCTTAGATTTATGTCCATGATGATGCATGACAGACTTTGGCATAACATCCACTAGGGAGAGGGGGGGACCGGGACCCCACCCACTTTTCAAAATCCATTTTTGTCCCTCCCCACACTTTTTTTTTTTTTAAACCACCAAATATATTTGCTATAAAAAAAATTTAAATAAGAAATTCCCCTCTCGCCCCTTCGGGCTGGGTCTGTTCCTCCTTCAAGCTCTGGTCCTCTACCAGAGGCCTGGGAGCTTGATGGTCCTGCACAGTATCTTAGCTGTTCCTAGGACTGCACTCTTCTGGACAGAGATCTCGGATGTTGTTCCTGGAATCTGTTGGAGCCACTCTCCCAGTTTGGGGGTCACAGCCCCGATGTTCCGGTCACCATGGGGACCACTGTTGCCTTCACTCTCCACATCTTCTCAGTCCTTGGTATTTCTCAAGCTCCTTGTATTCCTTCTACCTGATGTTGCTGTCGCTTGGGATTGCTACATCTATCACTACTGCCTTCTTCTGCTGTTTCTCCACCACTACTATCCGGTTGGTTCGCCATCACAAGATTGTCAGCCTGTATCTGGAAGTCCCACAGGATCTTGGCTTGGTCATTCTCAACCACTTTTGGAGGCGTTTCCCATTGTGACCTTGGGACTTCCAGCCCATACTTGGTACAGATGTTCCTGTACACTATGCCAGCCACTTGGTTATGGCATTCCATGTAGGCCCTGCCTGCTAGCATCTTACACCGCGC
>JAVQJF010027606.1:0-22604 GCA_036023855.1 Gadopsis marmoratus | reverse complement strand
TAAGAGCTCTCAAGTGATCACATTACACTATATGGACAAAAGCATTGGGCCACCTGCACATTACACCTACAGGAGCTTTAATGACATCCCATTCCAAATTCATAGGCATTAATATGAAGTTGGTCCCCCCTTTGCAGCTATAACAGCTTCCACCCTTCTGAGAAGGCTTTCTACAACATTTTGGACCGTGTCTGTGGGAATTTCTGCCCATTCATCCAGAAGAGCATTTGTGAGGTTGGACAAGAGGACCTGGCTCGCAATCTCCGTTCTAGTTCATCCCAAAGGTGTTCATCCCAATGGGGTTGAGGTCAGGGCAGGTAACGTTCTCCTGGCATTTGTCAAACCCAGACTCGTCCATCACACTGCCAGATAGAGAAGCGAAAAAGGAGAATTAAGTACCACGTTGACGAGTGCAGACAATGAGGATCTGGAGAGTGACCGCAAACTTTTAGTAGTTGATGAATGCCGTCTGGAAATCTGTGTATACTGTACGTGAAGCAACTCCATAATCGGAATTCTGCCCCACGCCCAACGTTATTTTGGAAGCATTCATTATTATAAGTAGTGGTAGTGATGCACTATGCTGCGACTGCTTCTGAATTTTACAAATACTCAAATGTTTAGCTGTGGAAAGAAACTCTATTTTTTTTTTTTTTTTTTAGACTTCTTGAGAGTACTTTGTGTTCATTTCGGTTTTAGTGTGTTTTGTTTTTGAGGATGATCTGCAATTTCATCCTGCCACTCTGCTGTCTGAAGTCTTTGCCCTGCACATGAATACGTGTACAGTAAAAAGCCCAATAGAAACCTGGTTACGCATCTTCGTGGTCAAGAAATCGGCTTTTTCAAGGAGAAATCTTGCTGCATAGGTCAGATTCCTCTAAACCCCAGAAACTGTGCTTTAATATTCATAATGTTTAAGAAATCAGGTTTCTGCAGAAACCTGGCTGTAAATGCACTAAGTGTCCGCATAATACTGGAAAAACCACAGAACATTTTTCATTGGAACTACATTTTACTGAGGAAATGTTCACACTGTGTTCTGTGGCAGCTTTTATATTTTCACAAATGCAGCTGTGTGTGCCATAGTGTTTTTACTTCCCTGTTTTCAGTTCCCATGATGCCCACTATAACCTGTGATGTCTTTAAAAAGGTGAAGTGAAAGGCCCTCTGTTTCCAGAATCAGTGCCCTAGTTACTCTGGACAATAAGCAAACCTTTCAGTGTTTTAACTCGAACCTCATTCTACCAAAGAAATGGTAACTATAAAAGCTGCTCACAGTGGCAGTTTGGATGTTTTTACAAGTGTGACTTGGTATGCCACTGTGTTTTTGGTTCCCATCATGCCCCAAGATCCACCACTTTCCCCGTTCCTCCTCCTCCTCCTCCTCCTCCTCACTATGGGATTGCTCCGCGGTTGCAACCTGTCTCTTCTGCTACTGTCCCTTTAGAGCAACATCAGAAAGTTGTTCCACTCTTTAAAAGCAGTTGTAAGTTTGACTTCATACGATTTTCCGTGTGGCACAGTACAGGGCTCTTGTAGAAGCGAGGCTTTTAGAGATGAAGACTTTGTCTGTGAGCGCAACACCTCATCACTCTCCTGCATGGAGGAGATGTGAGTCACCCCGCAGCACAATAGTGTGTCCCTGAATGAGTCACAGTGAAGTTGTGTGAGTGTACAAGAAAGAAAGGGATTGAATGTCCCACAGTATATGAACAGTACGTTGTCATGTGCTATGGCTTTGCTGTGGAACTTTGTGCTTTTAGAGGGAAAAGGAAAAAAAACATTCCAGATTAATAAATCAATCTGTGTGTGTGTGACGTGTGCTGCGCCTCAACATGTGGCTTCAATCTCTTTTTTCTGTTGCGTCCCACCCCTCTTTCACCCTTCACAGAGACATGTGACCATAGAAGACGCCTTCGTGGTCGAAAACAAGTCATTTCCGACTGGATTTCACATTTTGAAATTTGCCCTAGCCGGGGCTCTAAATATCTCATCAAAAGAATCAGCGCTTATGGAACAGTGGTTCTACATGAAAGATTACTGTAAGAGCGTCCAGGTTAGGATGTGTGTGTGTCTGTGTGTGTGTGTCTGTGTGCCCCTGTGGTGTGTTGACTGATGAGCCAGTAAACAGACCCAGTGTCTCAGATATCGGTGGAGTTTATTGCTCTGGGTTCAGATCTGGCAGCCCGGAGTTGTTTATTTGGCTTTCAGGTATCGGATGTAACCTGCAACTCTCTCTCTCTCACTCTCTCTCGCTCACAATCGCATGTGTATTGCCTCAGTCTGACCGTGCAGTAATGGCTTTGTAGAGTCTCTAAACATAATTAACATCATTCATGAACTTGTTCACACAAATACACAACTCCGTTGTCCAGCACATATAGAAACTAATCTCTCTTTTCTACTTTCGCACAGACACACACGCCTGTTTTTTTGCCCCATCATTGCCCACTTTTTCCTCTCGCTCTCACTTTGACAGACGCATTACACGCGTACATGTACGAGGCTGCTGCGTTCCCGTGCTTGGTTTCAGAGGTCAAACACAAATTCTCCTGTAGCACCCAGGAACCCACGAGAGGGTAGAGGCTACCACCCCAACCAACATGCCAACCGCCCATCAAACGCACAAACACACACACTTACGCAAACATACACTGCCACCACCACCAACCTCCTCCTCCTCCTCCCCGCTCCATCCCTGCTGCCATTATCAAAGGATCTGAATAGCGTCAACATTATCTATCGCTGTCTCCCATGGGAGCAGCCGAGCACATTGCACGGTTATCATTCAGAAAACACAGACACACACACACTCTCTCTCTCTTCTCTTTTCACACACACTCGCTCATACCCTCCAAGACACGGCCACGTGCACACGCACACACACACACACACATGTACGTGCGATATGGAGTGAAGATCAAAGGTTAATCATGTCTTTTCATCAGTTGCACCACCCTCTCCTCTATCTGTCCTCCTGCCTAGTGTGCGTGCGTGCGAGCAGACGTTTGTCTGCGCTTGTGGGAGCATTTCTGTCCTCGCTAGTGGACCCTTACGAAGCACTTTGTGCTTGCACACGGTAACCATCCTGTCCTCCTCTTCCATTGTTTCCTTCTATCTCGCTCCATCTCTTGGGTGTTTTTTTTTTTTTTTATTTCCTATGAAACTAAATTTCTCTGTTTACATTAGCTGATTTAATGGCAGCCAAGTGTTTCTGTTGTAGTTGTAAAATTGGCTATTAATTTGATGTACACTCCAATAAAGTCTGTGTAGTAGATCCTTCCTATAATTTGATAAGTATGTTAGATTTTAGCCGCATGTTTAAGAGTCTGCAAGGGAACTGAAAATCCTGCTCTTGACTGTTTGAGTAGTTTTTTTTTTTTTTCCTTCTCAGAGAGAGTGGGATATTTCAGAGTCTAAACCCCCTGCGTGAACCCCAACCCTGACTGAAGCAGGAAGTGCTTATTCATTCAGGAGGTGTACATTTACAGAAAACCCTCTTCTGCACCCTCAAATGGAGATTTTTGAAATGGGTCAGAGGCACAAAATGGCTGTGACGAACTGCAGCGTTCAAAACCAGTGCATGATATTCAAGCCCCATATGCTGTGAGTATGTGCGAGTAAAAGACATGTTTTTTTATTGTAGAAGTTGATGTGATCCTGCAGCCTGGCCAGTCACCCATGACAGTCCTCCTGTTCTTAAATAATGGGGTGAATATGAGGTGGTCTTTGGCATTCTTGATTTGTTTTGTTTATGCGTTGCCTTTCTGCACTTCTCTCATGACAATTATTTTCAAACATCATAATTAACTCGATTCATGAGTTGATATTTATTCCTCTGTGACTTAATTTCCATTTCAGCTTGTAAAGCAAATAGAAAATAAATGATGCAGTATTTGGGAAGCGGTTGAGAACATGCAATTTCATTCTAGCAGTGTATACATTTATCACGAACATTTTACAATTATAATACTTGATTTTAATGTATTAAAAATGCTTAACTGCATTTTATCCCAGATTGGCGTCATTCATTGGCATCTTGTGCTCGGACTCTACAAAGAGTTACAGTCACAGTTGTATGTTGCGGGGAGGTTTCTCACTGCATCTGGCTGCTTTTCATCGGGAGATCAAGCAGCCTTGCAAATGGTGCTCTGCCATGAATTACGGCACCCTTGCATCCATAGTTCGTTAATGATAACCCCGGCAGAGAGGCTGGCCTGGAGCCGTGCCTCTCCTCCACATCTTCGTTAGTGCGCTGGTGTGGGCTTGGAGCAGCCAGGCCACACTCAGGGCAGTCGGGGCTGCCATGCACATTATCGCATTATCATGCTTCCTAGTGTGTGGGATTGAACACTTGCCATCACGCGTCTAAGCTCTCTCACCCACTCATCTGACTTATAGTGCTTTTGATGACTTTTGGTGATTGCAGCATTTCATAAATCAAACCGCATGAGTCTGATATGTTGGATGCGTCACGGTCTGTCTGGTTGGACATTCAAACCGTTTTCCACTATTCACTGGAGTGTTTGCAGTGTTTAAAATGGCAGCTTTATCAAGCAAACAGCCAAGAACAACAGAAAACAGTATGTTGTTAAATAGATATAATCAGACCTTGTCAGTTGGCCAGAATAGTTTGATTAGCATTCTGTGTACATTTATTACAAGTTTTATTTGATATATCTTAAAGAATACTGATCTTTTAAGTGGTCAGAATCCAGTGAGTTAAATCAATTTTAGAAATATACAAATATTTCTAACAGACATGAATAACCCCTAATAGAGTATATTCGTGTAACTAACTCAATTCAGTCAGACAGAAATACTGTATGTGTGTATATATGTATATATATAGAAACTAATAATTCTGTTTTCTATTCCCAGAAGATTCTACCAATCCTACTCTCCTGTGGTTGGCGGCTCATTTTCTCCATTTAAAATTATGTGTGCTTGTTGTAACAGCTCCTCCGGCTCAGCCATATGTTGGAGTAGTAGATTTTGCAGCACTGTTTTAATTGTGTCTCTTGATAGTACAAGTCTGATTAAATAACCTGGACAAGTGGAGTTTATTTTGCCATTTCCAAACACGGAAGATGCTTAAAGGAGCAGTGTAAAATCGACAATTAATAAGGGACTATTTCTTGCTAAGTCTCTTAGCTGGTTGCCTGGAGACTGCCAGCCAAGGCTAGCTGTTAGCCTCTGTTTCCATTCTTTATGCTAAGCTAATTGACTTCTGGCTTTAGCTACAAGTTTCCAGTACAGACAGGAGAGTTGTATTAATCTTCTCATCTAACTCTCTGCAAGAAACCAAATAGGCATATTTTCCAAAATGTTGAAGTATTCATTTAAAGGTGGCAAGACTGTATTTCTTATTATAACACAAACTATACAAGCACTCACTCATAAAAACATTGCTCCCTAGCGCTACTAGTGGTCAAAATCTCCACAGGGTACCTACCCTTTTAAAGTGCGAGATACTGCAGCTCATCAGAAAGCTTTTCCATCCCCCTTTTCTCTCACTGGAAGCTATAGTTACCGTTCCATGTTCGCCATCCCATCAGTGATCAGAACTGCCTGCTTCACTGCAGAGCTGAGTTTCTTTGCTAAGATGGTCTGATGCAGGCTTTTTTGTGAGTTGTTTTCTTTTCACCTGAATGCTTCTGCAGATTTCAGTCACAAAGGGATATTGTGCAGCAAGCTCACTGTCAGCATAGATGTGTGTATCGATATCTTGACATTTTGAATTCACTCCATGATGACTATTGGAGTCCCACAATTGTACTAAAATGTGGACAGAAAGTATTTTTGTGTCATTTTGGTGAGTCGGTCTCTTAATGGAAACAACCTTTAAAACGTCCAATAAGTTGAATCATTTAGTTTGACATTTTGTGTTTGTATGACAGCGTGGCATTTGGCTTTGAGCCTACATGTTGTGTATTCTCAGAATTCCTTTACCTTGTCTTTATTTCAAAGGGCTGGGTCCAGCTGTTACGCCTCTGTGTCTCTCTCAAATGTCAACCTGTGTCTAGTATGGTAGTCCATTAGTACTGTATATGCTATTGCACAGCAGGACAAGCCTCTATTTTCAACCATCATTGCAAGTTTACACCTCACAATTTCTATGGAAGACTCCGCACCTCCCAGATGTGGTTTGAAAAATGCTGTACTTTGACAAATCCTACATGTCACACACAAGTATTGGACCTGGCATAATAAAAGACTAGTTTCTGGAGGTTAAAGGCATCATTATACACATTTTGGGGCAGTGTCACTGCACTCTACATTTAAACTGAAATGCTTTCTGGCCGTTATCTGTTACAGAACATAACATACAAACACTGAAATGATGATTGTTGGCGATGGGTTGCCTCAGCTTTACTGTTATGTTTTCTCTATTTCAGTTTATATCCCACTTTTATACTTATATGTATATAGGCATACTGTGCATGTGTGCGCTGCATCTTTTTAAACTGCTAAACTTGCTTGAAATATTACTTAGTACTTGTCTCCTCACAATGTTTAACTTTTTGTGGTTCTTTCAATTTGTGATTGGGTTTAAAAGAGTAGTACGACCAAACAGTGAGGAGAAGTAGTAGAAGTAAAAAATGGACAAGAAAACCTATTCAGATCAGGGGAGGAGGGAAAGGGTCTGTTTTTTTAGCAGCTTTGGAGTTGGTGCCTCACATCTGGGCCACAACCCCGCTGTATTATCAGAGATGGAGAAGTTGGACACAGAAAAAAAAACAACCAAAAAAAAAGACACTGATCTCCCTCAGGAGAGCGAGAGAAAACAGTTGAATCGTGGCAGCAGTGTGTGTGTTCAGTGAGCAGTGTAACAGTGCACCCTAGTGACCATGTTAAGAAGGGACTAAAGGAACTGCAGATAAGCTCAGATCTCCTGTCTGTGATCAAAGTATTTCTCTGAGAACAGGTTTGCCTCCATGGCCGTGGTGAAGTTCTTACAGCACCATCATTGCTGTTCTCCTCCGAACTCTTATCACTTCTCACAGCGAAAAGGGGCCTGAAGCCTTTGGGGGTTTTTGGGGGGTTTTTTTTTATTGAAAAAGGAGTTCTGTGACAAAGGCCAGATGTTCTTGCCAACTGAAATATGTTAGCGCTTACACAATATTTGCTTAAGAGTTGTTTTTGAGCCTTGGATTTCTTGGTTCAATACGTAGTAATATAACACAAACTGTAGCTGCAGCCAGAAGACAATGAAGTTGTCCATCCAGCTATTGCTATAGATGTGGGGCCACCATTTATCTGCCATACATACTAACATATATGTTCACAGTGACCCTAACAGCGTAAGGCGACATTCCTCAGGCTGCCTTTGAAGCTGTGTGGTATTTCTACATCATCTAATAGTAAAGCCTGTGGATTTTGCATTACTTGTGAGTAATAGCAATTATATGATACAGCAGAGACACGGTACATCATCTTCAGTTTAACAATATCCTTACCTTTGTGTATGTTTCCCTCCGTGTGTGTGTGTGTGTGTGTGTGTGCGCGCATCTTTATGTGTCTGACTGTGCACATGTGTTTATGCGTTCTTGTGCATCGGTGCAGCTTGTAACTCTAGCCCAGCGTGTTGCTCCGAGGAACACCACAGATGTTCAGATGTTTTTCCTTGGAAAACAAACAGAACAGAGGCCATTTTCTTCGGGACAGAGCGACCCCCCCCCCCTCTGAGAGATCTCCTCCAACAGTGACTCTCCTATTCATAGGCAGATCACGGCTTGCTCCGTGTTAAACATGTTTTGCAGGATGGGTTTTTTTTTTTACCTGCTTTTGGATATATTAAGTTTACACGTGTGTTTTTGCCTCATTCTGTTTTTATGTTGTGTCTGGTCCATCAGTTACTCTTGTGGAGGAGAACAGGGGAGGGGCTCTGAGGGTGGTGATTCCTCTGACTGAGAGATTTAAAATCCTGGAAAAGCAGGGAGAAAACATGGTGGGAGAGCAGGACACCCCTGCCACCCTCTCTTCCCCTTGCCCTCCTCTGTCTGCTCCACCTTTGATTAATGCCTTGCTCCCCACAGTGTATGACAGAACTCCACAGGGCATTGCAGGGCCCCGGGTGAAGCCCTTAGGGAGGCAGGAATGGAAGAGAAATGTTTATAGGTCAAACGTTTGTCTTTTGGCTTTATAATGGTAACACAGGTTATTTTAACCTGACACATGTATCAGTCTTGCACATAAAAGTGTGATGTGTAACCGAATAAGTCATTTGTATCTGTGCTGATAGTATGAGATGAATGCGAAAGAGTCGGAGCAGAGGGGAAGCAAACAAGCTGTTTGAGCTGTGAAATTGAAGAGGATCAAAGTGTCAGAGTCCAAGATGAATCCGGGTCCCTCCCTGTGGATAGATGGTTGTATTACACTGACTCTAACAGCGCTGGGAGTGTGAGGCAGCTCTGTGAGCATCACAAAAACACCAAACAACTCTCTGCATGCATGTGTGTGTGTGTGTGTCTGCAGCTGTGTGTGGACGCTTTTACAGAAGGCAATGCCACTATGGTTAGTCATGAAAACTGGGGAGGTGGTCCATTGAGCCCCTATTGGCCGGTACATTTTCCCAGAACTCTTTCCGCCTGTGTATGTATGTATGTATGTGTGTGTGTGTGCATGTTTGATGCAATGTTGGAGACTAGCAGTGTTTCCTCTGGGCCACATGTGCTCTTTGGTGCTGAGCAGGCTCAGAGCTCAGCAGTAATGAGAAGTCCAGGTGCAGATTTCTACCCTCGGGGAGGAAGTCCTTGTTTACTCATATTTAACCTTGTTTCTGACCTCCCCTTTTTCGTAGGGTTTTTGACCTTGTAGACGTTGTGCTATTGAAGTCGCAGTGATACAGAAACCTGTTACTGTTTGTAATAATGTTCAGACTTCAATATGACATCGGAAAGAAAACCAAGAATCACATATTCACAGGCTAGTAGAGAAACACAGCATTATGACGTTATCGACGCAGGTGTTTCAGGATCTTTTTTAATGATTACATAGGGTTACAGGTAAAGAATAGATGTGTATCAACAGGAAAACCGTGTTAAATATAAGACACCTTCAAATGTTTAGTAACAGTTATGCGCAGGAGTCATAAAAAACTCAGTGACTTCTAACTACAGTATTTTCATAAATGTGCAGGTGAATCATTTATCTCTCACACAAATATGTTTTTCTCTTTATCTCTCAAACTAGCGTTTGGTCTCGTCTTGCACCGGCAGTATTAGAATGTTATGGATTGTTAAAGGTGAAATCTGTAACTTTCTGCAAGTTTTCACCAGCACTGAGAGGTTGTTGGTGTTGCCATTGCTGCCTGTGCTATTGATTGTGTCATACATTGATTTACACTGATGTGCTGGTCTGCCTTTGACCAACAGAGGGCTCTCTGTCAGTGAAAGATAATAATAACATTTTTTTACTCGTCTCACAGGAATACCATCTACCTTGATAAAGGTTTGCCTATGACACTGTAATACATTTTTATACTGTTTAGACCATTAACGTAAGCACAGCTATACAACACGCTGTTCATTTAGCTGTATTCTGACTGCAAAACGAGCTGCCATGTATTACATCCCAAGTATGCTGCAGATAGTTCACTGTCTGCACTCTCACTGTTGTCCTTCAGGGGGCAGAATAACCTTACTTTGGCCCATAGTGTGTCTCTAGCTAAGTTTGCCAAAGGCACTGAATGGCACACCACCTTTCTTTGAGGAGCGGAGGGAGTTGGTCAACTCGGCATGATTATCTCACTTGGAGCACTGTTTCTGTGGAATGGCCTGATGTCTGCAGCCGCAGACACCCGGCATCAGGAATGATCTTGAATTGAGGAGTGATGAAAACCCTTACCAGTTAGAACACACACAGCTTAATCGTGCGTATGCACACAAACTCGGGCATATTTGAGCAAATTAAAAAACACTCAGTCATCACAGCGCTAATGACATTCCTCCACACGC
Organism: Gadopsis marmoratus; assembly: GCA_036023855.1. Classification (NCBI taxonomy): domain Eukaryota; kingdom Metazoa; phylum Chordata; class Actinopteri; order Centrarchiformes; family Percichthyidae; genus Gadopsis; species Gadopsis marmoratus. The sequence continues at coordinate 12,645 of JAVQJF010027606.1, read as the reverse complement.
ATGCAGGTAGGAATGGGGAGCAACACTCTGCAGGTTCAGCAGCTGACCTACTGAAAGGAATGGTTTTTTCCTGAACGCAAGGTTATTTGCATTCTTTGTGGATATCTACAGCATGAATTAATAAAATAATGTGTTCTATTATTTGAGGTTATCCATAGAACAAAATGCTGTACTGAAGAAAGTGTTTTTTCCCTGGCAGTTTTCTCGAACATGTTCACAACACTGTGGCATTGTGGCTGTAAAGTTATAGGTCAAGGAACTGATGCTTTTACACTTATGCAATACATTTGTCAAGTCGCAAAAAAGGAGGTGGAGGTCTAACATGTTCTCATAATCTCATGAATCTGAATTTTTACTTTTTGCAGACAAGGTCACATTTAGTGGCATCACAGAAACCCCACAGAAGCATAAATCCTTCAGACTGGCCAGATAAGCACTTCGTGATATACTATACTCAGACATCTTAAGTGCACAACAGCACAAATATTTTCAGACTTTAACAATGTGTTTTAGCTCTTTAACTACAAAACATGTGATCTATACCAGCCATTCTCAACCAGTGGGCCGCAGAGGCAGTGTTACTGCCAAATGGTTGGACAATAAAAATGTTATTGGTGCATCCTACTGTAACACGCTGAACACACAGATTACAGCTGCATAGCAGCATGTTAGCATTGTCATTGTGCGCATGGCTGCATGATGGGTGTTGTTAGCATGCCGATGTTAGCATTTAGCTCAAAGCACAGTTGTGCCTAAGCCTACAGCCTCACCGAGCCACTAGCATGGATGTAGACTCTTGTTTTTCTATGTTTTTCACTGGTGGCAACATCGCACACAGGGACTCTGGGAAGAGACGTGCTTTTACTTGCAGCCCAAGCACCTCCCCGGGCCAAATGCCAACATTCAGACCATCAAATTATTTCAATATGCACACACACATACTAGTGCAGCATTTGTATGCATGACTTGCATTTGTGTATCCAGTCCACTTTGCAGTACATGTGTTTATAAGCACCTGGTGTTCCACAGGGATGTGCTTATGTAACAGCTGGGAGATTTATGAGACAGAAGAGTTAACATACTGTATATCCAGTCAGCCAGACAGCCCCAGTAGGACTGATGTGGAAAAGGGGTTTCTTTAACAACCCACCATAAAAACACATTTGTTGCACACAAGCACACACACTCCTCCTCTCTCCAGCTCCCCCTCGTCATCTCCATGTGAAGGCGAGGACTCGTGTTGCATTGCGTGCAGAGTTGTAATTTTGTCTGTGTCTGGAGTTGATGGCATCCACTGTGCCATGCCAGATTTCACAGATTTTCCTCGAAACCGTGCAACTGTCGTGATTCTAACATAAATCAGTGTGATCACAGAGGATCAAAGTGACTTTCAGCGAGTCTGATAGTCCGGTTAATAGTAGACGACAGCGAGGTGAAACTCAAATCAAGAGGAGCAATATCAAAGAGGGGACCTTGGGTTAGCATCAGACTGCACGGCTTTCTTTTACAGTGATGAAAATGTTAATTTCTGCGGTTCATCCTGCGTCATGAATCAGCCGTTGTCTGGGAGAATCTAGGTGTTTGAAATGAGAAAGGGAAAAATGTGACTCCTTACTGAGTAATAACTTTAATATGAAAAGCAATATTGTGCCTTTTCGCAAGTATGTGAAAGCATTGTTGCCATGGTAAAGTACATTATGGTTGTTTTGTTCCAGTGGCACGTCAGATGTCTAGCGTCTGCAGAAGTGTCAAGATTTTCTCAGACGCTGAATTTGTGCAGCTTTGTTCAGTCACTGTCAAGTGTGTGTGTGTGTGTGTGTGTGTGTGTGTGTGTGTGTGTGTGTGTGCACATGCCTACCACGTAAACTGCTCTAAAAGACCATAAATCAGATGGGGGAATTAGCGGGTGCCACTCTCTAATTGAGCAGATCATTACCCTGTGATTTAAGCCACTGTCTCTATTATACACACACGCACATATTGAAACACACATATGGAGCTATCTGATCCACTTATAGGAATACACATGTGTACCCACATTCTTGTTAGTCATTTAATATACCCACACACCCAAGCAGAAACTGCCTTTAGCAGCTACAAGGTGCCCCCCCCCCCCGGTGGGTGAGATCCTGCTGTTTGATCTCCTCACGCCTGTTAGCAGACAGCACAACATCTGAGGGCCTTGTTGCCAAGCCACATGCCCATGCACAAACACCACCACCCAGCTGACACGAAGGAGCTTTACACGCAGACCCCTCCGTTCTCCTCAGTCCTGCCGCCTTGTGGCCTGCTCTAACCACGAAAGGTTTTCTTCATGAGCGGCGGGGCCGAGACCACGCCCTTCTCAGGATGTGTTTAATCACATCCACTGTGAACACGCAGGCTCCTGCAGCAGGGAAAGCGTTGGATGCTGGCATGCTGTGGCCACTGTGTGGGCCCTTCTCACTCTCCATTTTCCTCCTGTCTTCATTCTTTGATGAAACACATGTCCACACCTCACATCATGTTCACCGCAGGGCTCAGTGAAATCTCACCTCAGCGAAAGAGGTTTGAGTTTAATGTGACTGTTAGAGGGCCGGGGGGTAAATCAGTATTAGGAGCATTGTTCTGCACTTCCTAAAGAGTTTGTGAAGCAGCCCGGATTAACAGGTCTTGTGTTTTCTCTCAAGCAGACCACTTTGGAGAGGATTACGGCTTAACACCGGAATTCAGACAACTTTAGACCCAGCATGTAGGGCGCTGACACAGCGAGCTAAGCGTCGGCTGCCGTTAGCCTGTAGTGAGTGTCCGGCACCTTTGGCACTACTTGGCCCTGATCAGAGGCCAATGTAATATGTTGAATGGTGCTTTATACAACTTTTTCCCATATACAGTAGTACTCCGCTCCCTGCAAACAGATTTTCATGCGGGTGCCTCTTTGATAATATTAGTTCCAACATTTTATCAGACATGTTCTTAGTTTGTATTTTGAGCACACGAGACAACTTAATCAAATTCACAGGGGCAAGAAAATAGTAGGCCTAGTCACCCATTATTTACATTATATTATACATCATATTTATTTATTATTTAGACTACAGCTGTAGTCTTTGTAACGTGTATAAAGGCAACTTTTAAAGGAAGAGTGTTTGATCAGTCACTCTTTGTCACTGCTGGTTGTATGAGGTCGTCATGTTCCAGGTCCGTTAAGGGAAGCCATTAAGTTCAGTTTTTCATTTCAACTCATCCCATCTGAACTATGAAACGTATACTATATTGAGTGTGTCGAAGTATATAGACTTTTTTTTTCAAACTTGAAAATTAAATATGCTTTGATAAATTACTGGGCTGCTTTTTTAGCAACAAGGATGCTTGTTAGGGAGGTATTCAAATGGGTGCACGAGTGAATGGGTTATGTGATCCTGCTGTAGTTAAAAGACAAACCTCTAGAACAGAGACATCGTCCTCCGCGATACCAAGCACCTCCACAGAAGGCGGAACTGGACCTACCTTGTGGTGATGTAATAAACTAATGCACAGTCTTCGTTGTTTTCCATTTGCACAATTTACTGTATATACACACACACGGCATGCACTAATACTCTATAGTCGACAGCTCCTCCTCTTTGGTTCACCTCTCAGTGCACATGTTGACTTACAGCACATTCTAATCTGCTATGCAGAGATTGTGAAGCCTCCTGACATCATCTACTATGGTACAGTATGTTTTTCTCTTTGTCAGAATGACACGGCGCAGTCGAACCTTCTAGGAACACATAATTAAATAGACGCCATACTATTACTATTACTGTGTGTGTGAAAGATTTTCACAGACCAGTGAAGACGGTTAGTCTGGAGCCGTGCTATTGTTGATTCTTCTGCATTATTTTCCAAAAAGTGCTAAAGTCTGACATTGGCACACGCAGTGTTTGTTTGGTTTGGCTCTCAAGGTGAAGCAGATACCTGAAGGTGAATGCATTGGAGCTTCTTTTGACCCTATATGTGCACATTTCCTCAGGGCGGCCGTGCCTTACTAATGTCAGTCTCATGACAGCACCACGCGGAAGTGACTTCCTCCTGACCCAGAAATGACACGGTTGCCATGGTGACAGCTAGCATCACGTAAGGGGAAAAGGGGCATGACAAGCATGTAGGTATGAAAATCCACCACATCTTTCTCTCTCTCTTTCATCCTGAGATACAGTAGCAAAGAGCTTTTCCTTCCCAGCATTCCACACAGGATCACGACGTCCCGACAGAAACTCTTCAGCGCTCTCTCTGTCTCTCTCTCCCTCTAAAAATCACGTACTCTCATTCTTTTCTCAGACCAGAATAGAATTTTTGACTGGGTTTCAAAATAAGCCGGGATATTCATAAGTAGCCTCGCTGTCTACATTCCATTGATAAGTACAGAGCGATTAGTTTTGATTGTGGTGTCAGGCAGAGATGGTGAGTGGTTGCAGTGTTTTGAGGGTTGTTGAGGAAACACACTGTGTTTTTCTAATTTAACGTTCCCTGTGTTCTTTAGCAGAGGCCATGTTTCCTGGAAGCAGAACAGTGTGGCGATGGTAATGGACACGATTGCCTTTGTGTATCCAGTCTCTTTTGTGCTCAATTGTTGTGTAATATTATATGCTAGGATGAAAGGTTTTGATTTTAGCATTAAAAGATAAGGGGTGGCAGGATTCTGTATTTCTCTTAATATTAACAAATCTTACAAAAAGGCCAAAATAATTAATCTGCTAACCTACTACCAAATATTTCCTGTGTAGCCAAAGCCTGATGTATCATGGAGAGTCTCATTGTTACTATTGTAACAGCCACATCATTGCACTGGGTGACATGCTCCTTCTTTAGCACGAGCATTAGCACTGCAGTGTATTTTCAGTGAGTCCCACAAACATCATCTTGCTGCTGTAAATACTCAGTACACACCAAATATGTATCAGTCCGTGGTTGAAGGCACCAAAGCAAATGCACCATTTATGCACCAACAGTGCCCAGCTGTTTTAGGAAATTATTTAGACTTTTTTATATTTTTTAAATGACAGTATACATTTTTAATGACTTCCATCTTCAGTAGAAACTACTGGTCTTGGGGCCGAGGGGCCACAGACGGAAGGTATTGGCAGACGGAGTAACGCATTGTTGGTTTTGATCTTCTTGGAGGCAAAACCACTGAGTGCAAGTTATTCTTCCTGTTCAGATCTCACTGAACATTGCTGACTTTGAAATATTTTAAGTCCACTTTTAAAAATATTAAATTCACATTACAATCTTTGTAGGAGTTTTAGTTTTTAACCTCATTACATTTGCATTTCCAGCAAACAGAGCTCGTCTTATGTCAGGCACGCGCTTGTTATAGTTTTATATTAAGTCACGTTTGTGCAGCATAATGAGAAGTGTAGTACAATACCACTTAATTCCCACACAAGTTGATGGCAAATCACCGACACCAGTGATGTAAGTTTTAAAATGGCAACATTAAAACTTCAGCTTTGTCTTTGATTGCATCACTTCTCTCTCTGCAGTTCTTTATATTGTTGTTAGTTTTAATCCCCATCCAGCTCTATTCATTAGGGACGCATTCCTCTGTGCTTCTCTGGTCGGTAGGATCCACCTTTTGAGCGTCACACACCCCTCTTGGTAACCATTGCTCACCTCCGGCTCTCTTAGATCTAAATAAGAAAACCCTCAATCAACTATTTCCGGCCTGGACTCTGTCTCCCTCTCTCCCTAATCTCTCTCTTAGCAGCATAGTGATGAGTCAGCCTTAGAAATTACTTTGTAATTTTCTAAACAAGTCGACTGTTAAACCAAGTCGTTTCGGAAAGTAAATGTATGTAAACGCAGCCGGTCATTTCAGTAGTTCCATTTGGAGCTGTTCAAATGACTGATCATTTCCCATCAGTTTTACAAAAGCTTTAATCATATAAAGACAAGAAATGATCCTAGAATATATTATATCCCACTCTCTCAACCCAACGAGGCAGATGAGCGCCCACCCAGAGCCTGGTTCTGGTTCTGCTCGAGGTTTCTGCCTGTTAAAAGGGACTTTTTCCTTGCCACTGTTGCCAAGCGCTGCTCATGGTGGGAATTGTTGGGTTCCTGTAAGTAAAGAGTCGTTCTAGACCTGCTCTATATGAAAAGGTGCCCTGAGATAACTTTGTTATGATGATATGGCACCAAATGAATACAACTAAGTTGAATTGAATTAAGCACTCGTTTTGAATAAACCAGAGTTCTGCTATAATATTAGCGTGAGAGACATCAGCGGTGCCGTTATGGTGGGCAGCTTGGCGGCGTCGCGTGAAAGGAATTCAGGCACAGGTGTTCAGTCTCGCAGCCAAGCTGGATGTTCCTGGATCGGCACCTGGTCCTTCTCCTGCTCGGGATCTGCAGTGCCATGATCAACATCTAAACCACAGATCGCCCCAGACCTATCCCTGGGCCTGCACTGCATGCTTTGGCAGGAAGTCAGCCAGCTCTCTCCCACCACAGACATGCAAGCACTCGAACAGATTTACACATCTCCTTCTACCTAGCCGTTATAATGTATCTCGCCCACTCCCATTCCAGTGCCCTCCTGCCACAAACCCATCCGTTTAGAACGCAACCCAAGCAGTAGGTTTCAACAGATGGTTTCTGTCAGATCATCAAACTAAATTTAGAGCATATTTGAATGTTGTATTTGACCATTTTCTTGTATCGTAGGGTCCTTTGACTGTATAAATGCATAATGTATAAAAACACCAGTCGTAGTTTGTTTTGTTGTCTGCCTTTCTCGTCTGCGGGTGTCTGCAGAGATAAGGCCCGCATCTTCATGCTCAGCTCCATCAAATAGCCCTGCTGTTTTTCCTAAGAGTTTACCGCTCAGCCAGGGCAACGCAAGAGAGCAAACCGCTGAGCCAGACAGACATTCCTCAAGGCAGCAACTCAAAACAAAGACTCGCCGTTGTAAATGTGATATCGGCTAAATGGAAAGGAAAGGGAGAGTAAAGCCTGACAAAGTCAAGCTGTTCAATTTACGTTATCTAACTGCGCTGATATTGATGTATTCCTCAACATGTATAATGTGCCAAGTAAAATAAAGAAAAGAATTCATGCAGGTCAGTTTTTCAGCCATGTGAAAGGTATATCTTGTCAGCGGGGGAGTAGTTAGCTTCCCTTACATCATCAATGTACAGTATGTTACAGGCAGCAACAGTATATCAGTGTTCACAAAGGGATATTTCTGTCCTGTGGGTGTTAGATCTTATCTTCCAAACTCACATACATGTGTCTGTCTTTGGTTCCATTTCCAAAGTAGGGCTGTATAATGTGTCGGCTCATACGTTGTTATATAATGTTGACGTAAGCACATTAAATGAGTTTCCTGGGTTTGATGGTAACCCCGCGGTGGCAGAAGTCATGCATAACCTTTTGAGTCTGGCCCAATTAGTCGAATCGAAGTAGAAGTGCATGCCACGCTGAGCGCAAAAGCATGCAGCATTCTGTGTTACTGAGCGAAGGCGATGTCCCAGTGTGTTAGCATATTCTATGTTCTACAACATATTCCAGTGTATTCATGCATTTTGTTGTTTTTTTATCACTGCTTTAAAGCAAGTTTTTAGAAAATGGAATGGAAGGCAACTGAGCTCTATAATAATAGAGCTCAGTTGCCTTGTATAATATGTATAATAATGTTTTTGCACTGTGGCTGCTGTTAGCCATGCTAGCAGCTGTAGGGATGGCCGTGTCAGGCTGTTGCTCGATCAGACTGAAACATCTCAACATCTATTGGATGGATTGCCGTGAAATTTTGTACAGACATTCATGGTCCCCAGGGGATGAGTCCTGCTGACTACCTGACAAGCATCAGCATGTTAGCATTGTGAGCATGTTAGCTCGCTGACGTTAGCATTTAGGTCAAAGCAGTGCTGTGGCCTAAGTACAGCGTCAAAGAACCGCTGGCATGACTGTAGAATCTTTTTATCTTAGTTATTATAGCAGGGTTTTAATTAGGTTAAAATCCAGTTCAATGTGGTATACTGTAAGTTGTGTGATGTTGTGCATGATCTATGTTATGTTTTATTGTTTTATGTCTTTTTTAACCTCCCACAGAAGTTGATGAGAGAATTTCCTCTCAGATCATTCTGGTACAATACATCAAAAGTAATATTCATGTTTAATATTGTGTATCGTCCCTTACAGAATAAACATGTAGATCAGTCTATAAAGGTATTATATAATTGTTACATCACAGAGTGGACAGCAGAGCCCTGCAGTGGCTCCGATAGCTTAATCTTCTCATCCCAGCACCCAGTTCACAGCTTCTGACTGGGAGGAAGTGGGAGTTTAAGGTTCCAGTCAATGAAAATCTGTCACAAGAAGTCTGTCGTAGGCTGAGATTATGGATTTTATTCTTTTGAAATGTGCTGCAGTGCTGTGTAAAAAAACGCACACGTTGCTGATTTGCAGAGCTGAATGTGGAGTCATTGATGTTCTTGTTGTTCGTTCTCTCAGAGTTAGCTGTGCTAATACAGTTTTCACCTTTTCTCTATAACCACTGGCCGACTTGTTAACAGAAGGCAGCTACATTCTCGAGCAGTGCGACGGGGAAGTACAGGTGCCAGTCAGCCTACTTTGAAAACAGCCCTGTAAACTGCCTGCATGGTCCGTCTGTTTCTTCACTTTCACATTCTTATGCTCTTTTTCCCACAACCCCCCACTCTCTTTCTGTCACAGCCTCTCTGTTCCTCTCCTTTTATTTTGTGCTCCGTCAGGTCTTTCCTTCCCTACGCACTTGTTTGGAAAGGAGGGAACATTAGCTTTTGATTAGACAGCAGTGTTTTCTGCTCGAATAAAGGAGCTCTTGTCCTCTCGCTGCCATGCGTTTACCTTGATAATTGGTTTCAGTGCACACCCAGCTGAGAAAAGGAACCATGAAAAGCAAGACGTTGCGTCTTACGGGCCATTTTTTGCAGATGTAAATGTTTTCTTGCATGTTTAGCTTTCTCCTTAGGTTAGTTTGGAAGGAACATGGGGTGTTTCTGAGTTTATCTGATGTACAAACTGTCACACATGCATTTTCACATGCAGACACAAGTTTTTTTTCATTTTGTAAGTATTTGTGTGTGTGTGTGTGTGTGTTGTTAGGTTGTGCAAACCCAGAGGAGCTGACCACAGAGCGAGCCCATTCTGCTGTGGAGGAGATGTTCGAGACCCTCCGAGGTTTGAGCCACACCAGAGACCACCTGAAGCAGCTGCACTCCGTCTACACTGCCAGCGATGGAGTTCACCAGGTGACTCACAAACGCAGACCGTCAGCATCAAAACACGTGCCCTTTGTGGGTGGTTCCCTTTTTAGCAGACAAATCCACCATGTCTGTTCTTTTATTTTTCAGTCAAGACAGTCAAACACACGTCGACTGCAATCCACCATCACGGCTCCAACAACATATCTATATTTCCCAGCACACCTCAAGCTAAGAACAGTCCTGGGCTATCTTAGCCCCGTGTTTAGTTGATTTTCAGGGGATAACCCTGCAAACTAGAGGCTAACCCTCTGGAACAGTGCGAGCAAGCCCTAGGCTTAAGTCCTGGTCAGCCTACTTGGAATGTGCCATGGTTCCTGTGCCAGCATTGTGCCCGTGTGAAAGCTTTCTTAGGCTGTATTCAGACCCATCGAGGCATTGTGGCGATTAGCACTCGATTGTGCAGCGGTGCGGGAGTGTCACTATATAGCCATGGTGATTGTAGCACAAGTAGAAATACTAGCCAGCCATCCTGAGCTATACAACGTCAAGCAACTGCACAGGGATTAATGTCTTTGTTCGGCCTCATGGAAGGGTTGTACAGCTGATGTACAGCCATCACGGCGTCTTCTATCTTCAGTTGCTCAGTAAACAGCAGAATGCTACAATGCTGCATTGTAATCAAGGTTCTTTTTCACCTGGGCATCAGGTCTGGTTGCCGGCGCAGCCTAAATGCACTACCATGTTCAAATAAATGGGAGGACTGGCATTTTCACCACAGCACCTGGTTTGGTCTGAATACAGCCTTAGGCTGCTTTCAGACAGAATCAGGCATTTTGTGGTGTGGGAGTGTCTCATTCTAACCAACAATCCCAGCTTGAAGACCAATACAAGCCAAGCAACTACACACCGATTAATGTCTTTGTACTCCCTCATGGCAGGGTTGAACAGCTGATCGGTCAGTCTCGCCTCCATCTTCACAGTTGCTGGGTAAACAGCGGAATTCTACAGTGCTAAACAAGGTTCTTCTTCACATGGGCATCTTCCGGTCTGATAGCCGGCGTGATTGGCCACTGCAGTGTGACATCATCTGCCTTTCTTCAAAAGCTGATTCTGTTTTAACATCTTGCCGCAGGGCCATTGGGTTTATTTGCCACGCCCTGCAACCCGCACAGCCACTCAGGAGAACCAGCGTTTTCGCCCCAGCACCTGATTCAATGTGAATTTATCCTTAGCCTGCGGCTAACAGTTCCCTTAGTCTGGGGGTCAGTGCAGTCTGAAAAGCCTTAAAGAAAGGTAAGATATTTAGATAAAATTGTTCATTACCTCTGGCCTTCGTTGCTTTTGTCCCTCTCCGGCTTGCGTCACACGGGCATATAGCACAGAGAAGGAGTTCACTGTGAGAGCCTCTTAATAAACTGTCTGAGCTTATGTAACTCAGAAGGCTCTGTCCTCATGAAAGGCTCTTACTTTTTCGTATGGACAGTCAACAGTGCAGCTTCACTGCCGCTGTCCTTCTCTCTGATTGGGTAGCTTTTTCAGAGAATTATAGGTCAGCAGTATAAAGGTTAGTCAATGAAAGTTCAAGACGCTGTTTTTTTTCTTTGGAGGTCATAATTATTTTTGTTGCCCAATACATGGACATAAATGAAAGAAACAGACAGTGCAGTAGAAGAAATGTTCGTGGAAATAGAGGTGAGCTTGGGCAAAAGATTTGCAACAGCACGGACTTTAATGTACTTCTCCTTTTATCCACCTTTTATTGCCTGTGTCTCTTGAACCACCTTTAAAATGTGTTGATTGTGGCTTTTATTTTTTCAATTCTTACATAAGTCACTCATCCAAACATAAAGCCATGAGGTACAAAGCCTTATTCTCACTGGAGGAGTTCAGCAGTATAGTGAGAGAAAAAATGTTTGAAATGTATTAAATTGTAGGGGTATTTCAAAAATGTTCTGCTATTTCAAATATTTTAGCTGCATATATTACATTTTGTATTTGGCAATGTTCAATATTCCTTAAAGGAGAAGTTTTAGGAAATAGGTTTATTCACTTTTATGCTGAGAGTTAGATGATTTTGTCTTCAGCCTTAGACGCAAAAGTCAAATCCGAGTGGTATTTCTCTCTAATCGTCAAAAGGTTTCAATGCTAAGTTTCATTTCCCCATCTCAGAGCATCTTTGTAAAAATGTGCCAATGCAGCATCTGTGACTGTGCGGGTGTGTGTTCATGCACGTGAGCATCATTGTGCTTCTGTTAGGACAGAACCGCCTGTCCCCGTTCTTGTTGAGTGTAAAAATTATTTAATATAAAAGGAGAACAGTGTGATATCTGGCAGCTACTGGCTGTTCTTGAGAAACCTCAGAGATCCTTCAGCCTCTCTCTGCACACATCCCCTCTGCCAGTGAAGCCAATACCTGTCGGTCAAGATGTCTTCCCCCTCCCCTGGGTTCACACATAAGTATATTTTACCTTTGCTTCTCTTTGAGTTTAAGTTGCTGATTTTATTTCTCACAAAGTCTGAAATAAGACTCAACACTGCGGAGGGTCAGCGGGATCTGAGGTTTTCATCCCAGCGTGTACCACTAAGCACTGTGTGGTAGTAGCTTCAGTAAAAAAGCTTTCACTGTTCATTTAAGTGGAGGATTATATTGGCAATAGCAAATGGATTTAGTAATATAAATGAGAACATCACAGTGTCTCAGATGGCTCCAATCACTCTCTGTTTATTCCAGTTATAATTAATCAGACCAGCAGACAGCAGCACTCACTGTGACATGTATACTCGCTGTAGAGCTGCCTGAGCACATGCCGTGCTGTGAGTAACTGAACACTGTAGAATTACCTGGGAAAAATACATCAATGAAGTCTTGGTGACGGAGGCTGCAACAGCGTCTAAAACGGGATTCTAATGCTATCTGTTGGGGAGGGTCTTGCCTTCTTGCTTGTCTGAGAAGCACTGCGATAATTTTGTACATATAATACATCACCATGGCTTCTGACATCAGCCATTACCACCTCAGCTGAACTGCAAATAATGTGAAGCTAAACTAAAGGGCCAGTTCTCCCAAATTACTAAGAACATATTTTCTCATTTCCACCATAATCTAGTCAAAGTTATTTATACAGCCCATAACCTCCCGTCAATCCACAAACTGTCATTTTTGCACTCTGCACGGATTAAACAAACGACATTGAACAAGTTAAATTGCGAGCTTTAGAGGAGAACGGGCTGTTCTCTTTTTAAGTGCATGTGCAGCGATGTTTTTAAGGGATTTCAATGAGATGCATAGTACATCTTCATTAAACGTTTGACCACATTATTCCAAAGACATTCCAGTCTGTTCTGTTCTCTGCTGTGTGTGTGTGTGTGTGTGTGTGTGTGTGTGTGTGTGTGTGTGTGTGTGTGTGTGTGTGTGTGTGTGTGTGTG
>JAVQJF010027604.1:0-18215 GCA_036023855.1 Gadopsis marmoratus | reverse complement strand
GAATTATGGATTTCTATTGCTCTTCCTTCCACTATCAAGTGAAAATCTCTTTAATCTCCACAGAAGTTCACATTAAATGGGTTTCCCCTTATCTCAACATTTGAACCTAAAGATATGGCAAGACTTGACTAATTCACATGTGGAGCTGTGAATTTCAAATCGCCATTTTTCTTTTTTTTTCTTCCTCAGGTGTTCAACTTCGATCCAGGGGCAGCTGTCAAGCAGAGGACGGCGGACGATGTGAAAGCAGATGAAGACGTCACCAAACTCTGCATTCACAAGAGGAAGCTTCTGGCTGTGGCCACGCTGCACAAGAGCATGACACACCCACCTCTGACGCTGACCAGTCCAGGCGGAGGTATGAGTACATGTAAGTCCAATTGTTTCTAGTCATTTGAACTCGAAAGTCGATGCGTCAGTTTCAAGGCAGCCCTCAGGCACGCACGGTGCAATATGCAGAGGTCAGCTGGTTGCTGGTGCTCCTATCCACTGTAACTCGAGTGTGTGGATCTGCTGAAATAAACACCAGCAACCAGTCAAAGATTGATGACATTTGGCTGGTGATTTAATCCACAATACCAGAAAGTTTGGTAAATCTCTTAAATGCAGTATTGATTAGAAAATAGTAAATGACAACATGCTGAGTCAAAGTAGCAAGTGATTTGGGGTTTTCAGAAATCATACAAAATAATGAAATAACATTTTTGATTACTTTAAGGATAGATGTTGATTTTCTTATTAGTCGGAATGTTTAGTCTTCTGTTCTAGAGATCAGTTCTAGAGACGTATTTGTATTAACTAGTTTTGTCATTTTTATGGTTTGCCAGCCAGTGTGGCCTGTAGATAACAATGAGTTTACTGCCCTGCCTAATATTTTGTCCATGGTGTTAGTATTGAGTTACCTCAAATGTGCTTTGTTTGGCCTTAAGGTACAACATCTGTGGTTGCTGTGCATTCCACGACTCAACGAGCAATAAGGACTAAACTCCATGATGGCCTGCCCAGTGCCGTTGGCCCAGACTGCAAGAATCCTTTCAAGATAATGATGGCAGCAGGACAACAGCAGCAGCAGAGGTTGTATCCACCCCAGGAGATTGTTGGAGCACAGCAACCAGAGCTCTACTCTGGGTATCCCCGGCCGCAGAGGCTGGGCAGTGGGGAGCCAGGACCCAAATCTCCTTACCGGGTTGGGTATGGAGGCATGCTGAGCCCACCTCCCTCCAGTGCTAAGCTGTATGGTGATGGCTCACAGTCTCCCAGTGCAGACACTCTAGGCAGCCCCGAGAGCTTTCCAAGGGCCAATTCTTGTGGATTTCCAGGAGTTGGCAGTCCTGGCTCATCCATCCATGGGAACACTAGGACACCTCTTTCCCCACCCAGTGTAATGCTCCATGGCTCCCCCGCGGGTCAGCCATCCTGCGCCATGACAGGGAGGACTAGCACGCCCCTCTCCCCAACGGTCACTGCCAAAAGCCCTGTCATGAACATGCCACGGGGGAACTTCCCCCCTGGTATGGATATGCCCCGTGCAACGTTTCACCATAAAACACAGCCCCCTGTGCATCCTGTACCGCCTCCTCCATCCATACCACCATCCTGTGCCCTTCAGAAAAGGCAGTTGACCTCTGAAAAAGACCCCTTAGGCATCCTGGACCCCATCCCCAGAAAGCTAGTCAGCCAGCCCCACCCCAACGCCCCAATCCCCTCTAACTTCCAGCCTAACATCCACTCTCAGGTACAAATGATGAATGTAAACATATCCCCTCCCGCCATCGTTCCCTTGCCAAGTAACTTACCTTTGCCCACAGTGAAGCCTGGGCCTGTGGGGCATGGCGGCCATGTTCAAAGGACTCAACAGGGTGGTCCGGTTTCCTCCATGTCCCCCTCCCCTGTCACTTCCCCTGTCCACATGGCTGGGCCTGCCCTTGGAAGAATAGAGGCCTCCCCTCATCGTTCACGCTCATCCTCCACCTCCTCTGACCATGGGAACTTTGCAATGCCCTCGGGACACCAGGCTCCATGTGGCACCATGAAGGTCCCTCCTCGTTCCCCCAGGTCGGCAATGGGATCTCCCAGGCCAGCCATGCCCTCCAGTCCCTCCACCAACAAAACTGACCCACTCCACCAGTACAAAGACTCCCAACTGCTGCCCGGGATGGGAAACTCGATTGGCAACCAGCACCACAGCAACCCCATGTACTCCCCCACCTCTTCCTCCTCCTCATCCTCTTTGGCAACCCCCAGTGCTTCCCAGAAGGGCCATCCAGGACTCCTGGGGATGCCCCTCAACCAGATCCTCAACCAACAGAATGCTGCTTCCTTCCCCGCCAGTAGTCTCTTGTCAGCTGCAGCCAAAGCACAGCTAGCAAATCAAAACAAACTCAGCGCTGCGGGCAACAGCACTGCTGGTGGTGTTGGTATGGCAGGCATGGGGGCAGGTGGAGGCGGTAACGGAGGAGGTGGCGGGCACCCTGGCTCTATGAGTGGCCCCCGAGGCATGGAGGGACACAGCACTTTAAACCCAATGCTTCCGCCAAACTCCACCATGCTGCTCAACACTCCTGAGGGCCAGAGTGGTCGGGCGGCTCTTAGAGACAAGCTCATGGCCCAGCAGAGGGACCCTATGCGCAAGCGGCGGCAGTCATCGGGCAGCGCTGCTGTAAACCATGACAACAGTAACAACATGGTCTACAACATGCTTAACAAACGAAGCATGGGGGGATCCCACATGCCAGGGCCCAGTGCAACTGAGCAGCTGCGAAAAGTGGGCCGGCTTGGAAACCTTCCTCCAAACGCCTCCATGGCTCAGCTTCTCCAGTCCATGAGCTGCCAGAGCTCCCACAGCCTGGCGGGGAATAGCCATCGCCCTGGTCTTAGCCCCGGCCCAATGCCTGGTCCTCAAGGAGCTGCACAGCTGCACTACAATGAAAGCACAGGTATGGTCCCTGGTGGCCCTCAGCAGAACCTCCTAGCTCAGCAGAGGCTGCGGGGTCCAGGAGATGCCATGCAGCACTGCCAGAACATTGACACCTCTGGGGGCCATCTGGGCCCTCGTACAGGCCAGTTCCCTGGCATGATGGCCCAGATACAAGCCTCCTCCATGAGTAACTGTGGGCCTATGGGGCCAGGAGGTGGACCGGTGGGCCCTGACGGCATGCCGCTGGGACGCCCCAACACTAACCCCCCACCGCTGTCCCACCCTGGCCCTCACCCCTCACAGCAGAGCCTCCTTCACAGTATTGGGCGGACTAACTTGGTGGTGATGTCACATGGAGGCGGGGATGCAGGCTGTACACAGACCATCTCTGACACAGGTGAGACATCAGAACTACAGTGCATCAACTCTTCTCAGGAACTGTATAATACAGTATGTAGAAAGAAGACTAAAATAGGGCTGAAAATGCTTTTACTAAAATCATAATCATCACTCATCTTACCAGTAAGTCAGGATTAAAATGACTTTCAGTTTTAGCAAAATTACCACAGCCATTAATTTACAAAGCACAGTGCTGATTTCAGTCATGTAGGTAATTATATGTATTCATTTTCTTTAGTTTGATATGTACATATGCTGCTAAATATTTCGATTTTGGGGTATTTAGAAAAATAACACCATGTGGCCATAATATGTTCTTATTTAATTAAAGGAAATTTATTGTCTATTTTCTAGCCAGGACACATTTCTGATATTTGTGTCATGGCTAAAGTTATTCCTGTTAATTTGTGCATGACAGAGATTACAGTCATTATGGTGATTATACTATTGTCCCACAATTATTGATTGTACATAATATAAGATGCTAAAAGCTCCTCAGATCATTAATGATAATAATCTTGAACACTAAATTTAGCAAAATGATTGGTATGATTGTTTCGGCTCTACATTACACCTACGCAAATGGTAGATTTAAATACTCAGCAGCTAGTTTAATAATCCCACTAGTCCATATATAAAAATCCTAAAAATAATAATTATTTGGTGACATTTCAAAGCAACTGACAGTACACCAACTAAGCAGCCACAGTGCAAACTGACCTCCCTCTGGCTGGAGGATGGTGTTGATATCCTGTGCAGTTAATAAGTGTATATCTCCCTCCTTTCCTCATTATAAGCTAGTGGTTGGATGAAGATGTGGTTTCTATGGTTATTGTGAGTGAACTAAAACCAAAGGATTTAGGTGATAGGCCCCGAGCCTAGACAGTCGGGCTCCTCCAGTATCTCTGAGCTAATGAGCAGGCCCCTCATCTTTGGAAGCTCCGCTAATTGTCAGTCAGCCAGTGTTTCTCTTTGTTTTATTTGTATGCTAGCGTCAGTCAATGGTATAAGAAGATGGAAATGGGATCTGGATCACGCTTTAAGGGAAGCAGCCCAGATAGGGCGCTCTAAAGAGCTTCTCCTAGCTAGCTGGTCGCTATAGTAACGATAGACCCTGAATAGAGACCAGAGTGAAGCCTTTGATGAGGGTTTAGGCCTGTGTGTGTGCTTGAATGACTGTGTGCATGTCTGTGACTACTTGTGTATTACAGCATGTGTACTTCTGTTTATTTGTGTGCAAGTGAATGACTTCGTGTGCGATTGTAAGTTTTTGTGTGTGTGCGTGTGTGGACGTGCATTCATGTTCAGGTTTGTTTTGAAGGCACTGAAAGACCTAGATCTTGTTTTTTTTCGTCTTCTTTCTGCTGCGGGACTGGGCTATGAGTTTATGTATTCATTGTGTGTCTCTGTGTCCTCACCCTCATATGGTTTATAATGGAGATATCACCAATGTCTGCTGCAGGCCATCTGTTGTTATCACCAGGTGCCCCGATATTCTGTATTTCTCGTAAGTCAGGCCATTGAAATTCAGGTGGTCCTGTGTAGGTCAGGAGGTAGGCCATGACGTTTGTCACCAGTCCTATAGGGATGGGAGGTTGTTACGAATTGCAGTTTTGACATTTACAGTTTTATATTCTCATAGCGGCTCCAGATGCAATAATTTTAATCACCATATTTGAAGTATGTAGTTGTTCAAACTTGATAGTTCTTAAAGTAAAAATGGGTATATACAGATATTGAGTCCAATACTTGTTCACCTAAATGTTGAATAAATATCCCTCTGACACATTGAAATAACAGCCGTACTTTTCACTATTTTATCCAAATGCTGGATCTCCTGGTTAAAAACTATTGAGATGATCAGCGTAAGTGATTGATATATGAATAACGATACAGTTGTACACTGTTGTTACAGAGTGATGCTCTTTTTACATCATAGACGATCTTTGGCAGAGTACAGACACCACCTCACAGAGGGCACGCAAACCAGACAACAGCCAAGTTTTATTTTAAGTTACTCACCAAATGAACGTTACTTCGCGACAGCTGACATGCCCCCTACCAGCAACAACATTGGTCATTTTAACTGGTGCTGCTAGCTCAATGTTTTGTACACTGCTCTTCGCTGATAGGAGAGGCGAGACGACCGCTTTGTTATCGTCGGTTTAACAAATCCGTGCATTTTGCCAACCCAGGTGCCAGAACAGAGTCAATTGTGATGTTAGAGCCCAGTCATTAAGGAGAGCAGCGCTGCAACACTAGCAGGCAGAGGTGGACTAAACACAGTAGACAACAGTAAAGAAACGATTGGATTTTGATTGGCTTCATTTTATAAAATCCATCGGAAATAGTGACACACGGGTGAAGAATTTAGCAGCACCTGCTTGCTTTTTAATTCAAGCTGTGGCCTTGATTTGAACTTCATTTTGAAGATTGAAACCTTGATACAGCTGAAGCCGTATGTAAACGCAGCCATGGCAAAGTCACATATTGCATTATAATTGAACCAACATGACTCAACACCATATGGAGTTTAACACTGAAGAAGAACAGAGGAAACCTGTTGCCTCCTCCTGTTGCCTATGGCCATTATTATTATTCAGGGTTATGTAGCCATCTATTTTTCAGTTTTTCTTAACATTTTAATGGCTAATTCCTTCAATACTCCCAATATTGGCCTGGTTGCGGTGTAGACGACTGCATGTGCTAACACCATATACATATACTTTTTCCAACATTGCTTTGAACACAAAATGGAGACTAAAGCTACCAGGCAGAGTTTTCATTGTAAGCAATCATGTACACTGATCAGCCATAACTTTGTGAGCACTGAAGAACATTGATTACCTCATTACAATGGCACCTGTCAGTGAGGGGGATATATTAGGCAGAAATTGAACATTTTGTCCTTCGACGTTGGAAAATGGGCAAGCGTAAGAATGTGAGCGACTTTGACAAGCAACCAAACTGTGACGGCTAGACGACTGGGTCAGAGCATCTCCAACACTGCAGCTCTTGTGGGATGCTCCCGGTCTGCAGTGGTCAGTATCTACCAAAGGTGGTCCAAGGAAGGCGAACCGGATACAGGGTCATGGCTCCAAGGCTCATTGATGTGCGTGGGGAGCGAAGCCTGGCCCGTGTGGTCCGATCCAACAGAAGAGCTGCTGTAGCTCAAACTGCTGAAAAGGTGAATGCTGGTTCTGACAGAAAGGTGCCGGGAACACAAAGTGCATTGCAGTTTCTTGTGTTGTGATTGTAGAACAGGTGATCAAAACAATTAGGGGACTTTGTCATCAAAACGTTGCTCTGCAGTGCCTCTAGTGGCACTCACCAGTGTTATTCAAATAAAAATAGAAGAAACCAATGATAATCTCACAGATGACCGATACAGTGAATTAACTCGCCACAGCTCCCGGAGAAGGTCCCTCCACTGTCTGGGGGCCCTGCTGGCAAAAGTACACAAGCACCCACAGTCGCTTGGGATAAAGGAATATATTCTGTCAGCAAGTGACAGATGCCTCGGAGTAGCTCCATAGATTTCCAATACTTGAGGCTAATTTGGATGACATGTTAGGGATCTTAAGAGCACTGAAAGCTCATTGAAAGTGGCCTAGTCAGTGGCTTTTTAGCGTTAGCCTCTAACCATCTGTTTCTAGACAGCTAGCGAGCTTTGAATCCCCCTCCTCCTCCCACCCTTGCCATCAACAGATACCCCAAAGTTCATTGTAAACCCCCCCCAGACCTCCTGCCACCCAGCTGACCCCCCCCATCCACCAGCAGGCTAAAATCACACCACCCGACCCTTGTAACCCCCCTCATCCACCCACCCAGCTCCCCCAACAAGCTTCCTGGCAGTGGACAGCACCACCAATCATCACTCGGTTCCCATGGCAACCTCCCCCGGCAACAGCCGTCACTATATCATAGCAGTAGCGGAGGATGCGGGGTGGAAGGGGGAGGGGGTTGGCCGAGTCGTGGCTCTCAGCGTTAAAGAGGAGAGAGGGGAAGAAAGAAAAGAGGAGAGAAAAAAATGGAGAGCACACACAGCTGCCCTTCAGCTACGCAGCATCGCACCAGCTGCTCCAGTCGCCACTCGTACGCACACACACGCACACACGCACACACACACAAAACACAGCATTAGGCCTCGGAGATATTTTGTATTTGCTTCGGCTTTGTCTGCATAACACTGCTGATGGGCTTTCTCTTCATTCATTGATAACATCTGTGGCCTTGATATATGTTGCTCATGTTCTGTCCTTGTATGCTTTGCTAACAAGTCTATCTGTACTACGCATCTGTCAGCGTGTCCGTCTGTTAGTTTGGGGTCCAACAGATTGTTAATGTGCGACTTTATTTTATTGGAAAAGGCTCGGTTGAGAAACACTTGCCATTCATATTCTTCATGAACAGTACATTTGAAAAGGAATCAATTCCACTGACCCGCCCCACAGAGAGGACTGTTGCATAGACTACTGGTACTGGAAAAAAGTACACTGGCACCAGCTTAGAGAAATACCATAACTAGTTAAATAGTTCCTTTGAAACTTCTAATATTCACACTCGAGGATGTCAGTCCTGTCAAAAACGTGTGTGCAAAGTTTCCTATGTATTGAATTTATTTGCGCTGTCTACCCAAATAGCTCTGCTTCCACACAACACGATTCTTCTGGTAGACAAAAGAGGCACTTTTAAATTTGAAAATGTATCATTTCATTCAAGGAATTTGTGACTCAACAAATATGAAGTCAAATGATACTTAATAGCTAGCAATATGTCTGTTTTGATTCTTTTTCTTAAATATATGGAAAAGGCATAATGATCACTGACCGCTTTAAATTTCTTATATGTGGCCCTGGTAAGAACAGTTCAAATGTAGCCCCGTCATTCCTTTCCCCCTCTGTCAGCTGATGTAAAGGTAGCGAGGGGCTGCATTGACAACCATTTGACTCATACTGTATGTTGGTTCTGCAGGAAACCCCTCATCCCTTGCCTGTGGTATGGGCGGCCTGCAGCCACACGTCAATGTCGGCGGAGGACAGATGTACCAGCAGCAGGTCCACCAGGGCATGCAGCAGGGGGTGGCCTCCCACCCAGTCTACCAGGGACAGCAGCACTTCTCTGACAACCCGCCCTACACAGACGGCAACAACACTAACGCTGGCTCCATGGCCTGCCTCTACCAGAATTACCAGGTGGGATGATGAGTTATATTTTGACCTCTGTAGCATTTCAGATAGCTTTAATAAAAACATTTTTTGCCATATTGTGACCTTGCTGTTGTGTCCACAGCAGGGGATGTTGTCACACCCACAGTTCGGGGAGGGACAACAGCCCCAGGGCGAGGGGCTTACCGTGGGTACACCTGGTTCTGACAGAGGCCCCGGAGGAGGCCCGGAGTCGGTGGACGCCATCTACAGAGCTGTGGTGGACGCCGCCAGCAAGGGCATGCATGTTACCATAACCACCACAGTGAGCGGGACTACACAGGCGAGTCCGGTGCCTGCCCTCAGCGCCATGAGTGCCTTCACTGCCTCTATAGGGGAGCCCATCAACCTCCCCAAAGCAGTCAGCACAGTCCTACACGGGCACTTGGAAGGGGAGGCGTTACCCCAGCAAGCCAGACCGAGGCAGGTGAGGCTGGGACGGGGTCAGAAGAACATGGATCCAGGGAAGAGCACTCCAGACGGCCCAGAGACCAACGACTACTTCCGTTCTCCTGGCCGTGGGACTCCCAGGGGTCAGTGGGACGGTGAGACGCACGGAGGAAGCTTCGATGCTCACAACAGTACATGGGGTGGTGAGGAGTTTCTGGAGTGCTCTACCCAAGTGAGGAGTAGTCCCTGCATGGAGCGACCCGCCAGCCTGGCGCCGGCCCCACCCTGCCCTACTGAGGGGTCCAGCGACCATGACTTGACCATGGCCCACGATAAGGCCTTTCTCGATGATGGCTATCGCTTCAACAACTGTAGCCGGACACCTGCTAACTACAAGGAGCGTCTGGAGCAGATGGTGGAACGCTGCGCCCATATCAACGGCGCCACTCCCCACTTCAACACCCGGGGTTACGGAGAAGTCCTGGGCCCCCCGCGGCAGGAGCTGACGGGGGATGACCAGTCGCCCAGCTCCTCCACTAGCCTGGAGGGGCCTCTGGCCACAGCCAAAGACTACAGCCACTACAACGGCCACTTCAACGGTATGGCGCCCAGTCCCTCGGACACTAAGAGCCTGAGCAGCGAGGAGGACCTGCGGCAGCCAGACTCTCCCTCCTCAGAACTGCTTCACTACCGGTCCAGGACCTTCAACATGGGAGAGCTGGTCTGGGGCCAGCTGAAGGGCTTCCCACCTTGGCCTGCCAAACTGGCTGGGGACGAACAAGTGCACAGCGCTGCTATGCAGCTGCGGGAGCAGGCCAAGGTGAGAAACCCATCTGTGACCACCTGTCATTACTTTAACAGCCAATTTGAATTTTCAGACCAGATAAGACTGCAGAGTGTGACTGCTGATTTCAGTGGCTGGTACAGTACGTTAAACTTACCAACCAGCAATGTTTTTCTATGTTAAGAGTATTTGTTTTCCCTAGATTGAAACCTGAAAAGTCAGAAGGAAACGAGCATAGTGGCAGATGGATTCCAAAATGCTCCAAACACTTTGACCATTTTACCTGCCAAATCAGAATTTCAGAATAGAAGAGGTCCTACTACTGATGACTGCCAAATTGACTGGTAGACAGTACAACAAATTCACCATAATTTTCAAGTGGTTGCTGGTAAATTCTCAATCTGCTACCAAACTGTCCTGAATGTGTTTTGTCTCGTCTCAATCCAGGTGGAGCCAGAGAAGCTAAAAACACTAACTCACGACCTAGAGGCACTTGACCGAGCTGCCAAAAGAGGCCTGAAGTAAGTGAACCTGCCCACCATATTGTTGCCTTAGTAAATACCAACAAGATAAAACATAAGTTTAAACACATGGCACAGATAGACAATCAGGAGTTTACCTGTTAGTGCCGTTTGTCCAGTTTAAGAGGAACGAACAGCACGTCTCTAGCTCCAACCATTGCTGAGATATGACGTGTTAAAGACGGCGTGATTTTTTTTTTTTTTGGGATTGGGTCTCGGAGGGTTAACGCGGAGTGAGATGACGAAGAAGAAACAATTCAGTGCATTATGAGACTATAGCGGAAGAAATGAATCTATGGCAGGCAATATATTACTAGTTAAAGAATGGGACACACTGTCCAGGACCAGTGCTCCAGCTCAGTGGGTGATCCAGTCTAGAACAAGGTTTTATTTTTTTTCCTTTAATAACCCGTAACCCCACAAAGTAATGATATATTAACTTGTGGCTTTGGAAAGTAGCTTACTATTGTAGGTCATTAGCCAGTTAACCAAGCATGCAAACACAGTTTTATCCATTGCTTACACTTTGCCTATGGGTTTTTTTTTTGGTTTTGGAAAGGCAAAACAAAAAGTGGCACAACCCTTTTTAAACCATCTCCCTTTTTACAGCCCCATGCATAACGATTCAACATGTGGAGAAATCCAAAGCTTGACAGGGGTTTAGCGAATGAGCAGTTACAGGATTCATTTGTTGCTGTTTGTTCATTTGTAGCATTGACACCTAGCGGTTAAGGATGGCGCCCTGAAACATAGAGGTTTTTGGTCCCTGCAGCAACCAAATGTCCCAGAGCAAAATCACTTGAATCCCTGTCCGGTTGTATCATCTTAACTGTAAGTGTTGTCCTACAGACCGGGGAAACTGAATAATCACTTGGAAGCTGCTATCCACGAGGCCATGAGTGAGCTAGATAAAATGTCGGGCACAGTGAGTATTTAAACCCTTCTTGGTCTCCAAGAGAGTTTTATGTTTTTTCTGCTCATGAAGTATCTTGCTCCACCTGCACGTCCGTTCGTCACCATAATGTCGCTGCCTGTCTGCCATCAGATCCCGTCGAAGGATCGTCAGGTGAAGCTCCCGAAGCCTAAGAGGAGGAAGATATCCAGATAACATTGAATGTGTCAGCCCAAGAACGTCCTCAAAGCCTTCGGAGACTTCGTCCGTTCAGCCTTGATGCGATCTGAGCTCTCTAACAGGTGCTACACATGGACTTTCAGTGGTACATCCTTGTTCCATGATATCAACTTGACTTAATGACTGACCACAGAAGGTGCTGGAAATTCCAATCACCAATACAGTTTCAACTGTAGGAACAAAAAAACAAAAAAAATCGAGGAAAACGTCAAATGGTTGCAATTTGTCTACAGCTCACTGAACTAACTATTTTTTTCTAGTATAAGATAGTAAAACAAACAAAAAAACTACAAGCATTACCTTACATATTTAAGAAAAATAGACAGTCCAAATATTTCTGATACATTTTCAATATGTATATAGATAATCCTGAAATTTCATGCTATTAAGAATTGTATGTAAATATTGTACAATGTCATGTACAAGCATACCTAATGCACATTTTATCTTTTATTGTACAAAAACAAAGCAGAAGTGTACCAATGTCTTGGTTTCTATTCAGAAATGCGGTTGCATATGGCCGCATGCATAGGATAAATAAGAATACAGCCTAAAGCTTTTATATGACGAACTGTACGACGTGCTGTTCTTTTGTTTTTGTTTTTTTGTAAGGGAACAGCAGTGGAACAGGCATGAGTATATGAGTTCTCCATTACGAACGTCACTTCACACCAGTTAAGTGTTCATTTGTATTTAGGGGGGGGGGGTGATAAAAAACAGAATGAACTTTACCAGCAGAAAGTGTTGAACGTTCCCCTCAGCAGGGTGGGAAATGACCACCGGCCAGCCGAATGTTGGTAAATCTTCATCTGCATTTCACCAGTCAGGAGAATCCTGATCTGTAGAGATCCAGGTTTGTGCTAAAAAGTCTGGTTGGCAAGTGAATTATTATTATTATTTTTTTTTTTTTTTTTTTCTGGGGGTTTACCAATCATATCTGGCAGACAAAATAAAGTTGGTTACCTGCTGTTTGTAGAAGGACAAATCCACCCTCAGGCATGTTCACATTCAGGGGGTTTGCATAAAACAAAGATTTTTGCGTTGATGATTTACGTTTTTGGGCTGAACCCAAACGCGTGTGACTTT
The DNA here is from genome assembly GCA_036023855.1 of Gadopsis marmoratus. Lineage (NCBI taxonomy): Eukaryota > Metazoa > Chordata > Actinopteri > Centrarchiformes > Percichthyidae > Gadopsis > Gadopsis marmoratus. The sequence continues at coordinate 5,779 of JAVQJF010027604.1, read as the reverse complement.
CTACGACTCCCAACGAAGGCTCAGGAGTGCCCGATGGTAGAGCCGAAACGATTAGTCGATAGAAAGAACAAGAATTGGAAATAGTTTGATGATCATTTTTCAAGCAAAAACTGGAGACAATAAAAGCTTTGTGTTCTTTGGTTCCGGCTTCTCAAATGATTAGCGGCACTTCTCTGTTTTCTATCATTTAAACTGAACATCTTCAGGTTATATAGACTTCTGGCTGCAAAAAAAACCCCCATGAAATTTGAAGTTGGGGAGTTTTCACAAGACTTGATACCAACATGTTTCTTTTCAAATGTACCATTTGAGGTGACAAAAGCAAAGATTGTAAATGAACATGGCGTCATGTTGGCAGGGTCTAAAACGCCGAGCAACTGAAGTGGAACCTGAACGCAACATAAAATCACTACTAAGAATGTTTTTGGGTGGATTTTTCCTTCAGCTACCACCAAGAATCACAGGCTGCATCGATGAGTTATGTCATTTGGTGGTTGTGATTATGTTCTCGTGCTCGTTTGTACAGTGATTTTATTTTTATTTTTTTCCATGAATGTAGTCGTTTTTGCCACAACTATAGCTTTAGGTAGAGTAACCAACCTCAGAGGCAGAGTCTAGATTATCATGAGGAACACTAACTCGGTTTTCAGGAGCGATGAAAGCATTTAGGGGCCTTGTGTTTTTTGTTTCTTTTCTTCTTTTTTGGCTTATTGATGTAAGTTATTTATGTACAGTGCTCCATATTTATTTTAAGCTTTACAAATATGCTAGATGGCAATAATACTACCAAGAGTTGAGAACTCAAGCCTTATATGTGTATATGTATGTTGTTTTTTTTTTTTAACAGTCAATAGATCATGTATTCAGGAGCCCATCACAAAGGTCATGTTCCCTTTTTATTTAAGAAGTGAGCATACAGATAACACTTTCTTTTTTTATACAGTGAGGCTTTCTGATGTATTTGCTTTCGTTACAGATTGTGTCATGGATTTCTTAGTTAAAGGAAAACAAATGTAAAAACCTCTGTCTACAAGACCGTACTATTTATGAATATGCACACCTGAAAAGGCAGACAAGCGCTTACGTTGCTCATAAATACAACACTACTAGCTATCGAAGAAAAACCATCACTTGGATCAGTCTTACAAATCGACGGTGATGCACAGTATTGGGAACTCTGTGTGTGTGTGTGTGTGTGTGTGTGTGTTCATCCAGACGCACACAGCTGCTCCTCCAGATCAAAACCAACCGACCGCAACCTGAAATCACTACAAAATTATCAAGTGCAATATACCAATCGATAGCAAAGAATCAACAGCTCCGTTTGTTCGAAACCGTTTCTTTTGTCGCACACCGTCGACAACTTGGCCTGTGATTGGTTCTCAAAATGTCTCCTCTCTCCTTTTTTCTTTTCTTTTGTTGGTACCAATATAAAATAATCTCTTTCAGACGTCCTAACCTAAGAACCATGAAGTAGTAATTTATTTGTAGCTGTACCCTTTCACACGTTCCCACAACTGCTACTCCAAGGCTCACATCTCATTTTAATTTCATTTGTACTGAGGTGCTCCACCCTTACCGAAATATCGAATGCACACGCTAAACCTCCAGATATTAAGCTTCACTAGAATGCCATTAGTCTCTAACTTTTAAGGTCAAAATGTTATGCATTTATAGCGAGGAACCCGCGTTTTAACTTTAAAACCAAATAATACACTAATTTTTAAAGAGACTAAATTGTTCTTCTCAGCAAAACACGATAACACTACTATTAAAACATATCCACTACCTTTGGATGTCTTCTAACCCCAGAGGGGGCGAGGAATCCCGCAAATGTTCTTACGTTTTGTTATGTGCCCTGTATCCTAAACGAGGAGCCTCGAAGTCGAGAGTCGCAGCCAAGTGAGCGGTTTCAACAGCTCTCGTTGTCTTCATGTGTACACACCTTTAAAGAACCTTCCGTTTAAGTTGTACTGTATTTTCTAATGAGATCTCCTTTATTTCAAAAACACTTCTCACCTTTTTTTTTTGTTGTGTACACGCTGAAAAGTCACATTGTTTTAAAAAAAAAAAAAAAAGCCCTGAAATTGTAGCAGCAAAGCCTCGTAATGTCAAGAAATATCAGTATTTGAAGATAAATATCGGACGTTGTTTAGAAGCTCCTAAACACGCGTGTTTGTGGCAACGCAGGTGATGCCTTTTTGTTAAAATGTCGGCTTAAAAACCTGTTTAAAGCTGCCTTCCTTTTTCAAAAATGTCCCCGTTTTTTTTTTTTTTTTTTTTCCAGCGTGCACACTTTCAAGAACCTCAAGAGTTTCTCCTGTGATCGGAGGAAATCCTCCGGCCGCTTTCAAAATGTGGCGTTCAAGTGATGAGAACGCTCTTTTGGTAAAGTTCATTCTGCCCCCCCTTCCCACCCACCTCCTTGGTTTTTTTTTTTGTGTGCAATGACATGCAGGAACCCGGGCTCATGTTGGGAACTCGTATGTTACGGATCTGTTCCCGTCAGTTTCATGTTATTTGTGGTCAAGAGTTCAAAGCATTTTTGTGTTTGAGATGGTTCTGTGCAGTCTATTTTTTTTTTTTTTTCCCTTCTCCTGCCTGTGAGTGTGTGTGTGTGTGTGTGTTGAGGTGTGAGTGTGATTTTTACTTTATTTAATTTTTTTCTGGTGAACCTGTTTTGTTTTCTGCTCTTTGAATCTCATTTCCCTCTTGCTCTTCAACCCTTCTGTTGTCAGTATTTTATTTTTTCAACTTGTAATTAAGTATATATTTTCTCACTAATATATACTTTACAAAAAATAGACTTGTGTGAAGTATGATGTGCACTTGTTTGCTCTTGTTTGTTTTTATTTTTTATTTTTTTGCATTAATGTGGACTAGGGATAGTTTGTCAGAGTCCATTATTTTGAGATTGTTTGGACTTTTTTTTTTTAATGGTTTGACGTAAGCAGCATTTTTTTTTTTTTGTAAATATTGTGAAACATTACAGGTCATGCAGTGATGTAACATTTTGAACAATGTTGCACAAGATGTTTAAGATATTAAAAAAACATGGTCACTCTTACTTGAATAATCCCGGGTGTGACGTGCATTTATGCGCCCAGTTTCTTGGTTTCCCAAATTATTCAAAGTTTAAAAATCGGGCTTCATGGAGTAAAAACGGATTAATCAAAGACTCGGCCAAAGTGTAGAATTTAACAACCTAATTTGAAAGCCTGTTTCTTGTTGCACATTGACCTCTAGTGGCCAAATAGGAGAGCACACGTCTAACATGGTCTGCTGAAAGTTAAATTCGGCACACTGCGCCTGACAATAAAAGAATAAAAAGGTGAGATAATTGTTGGAAATGTGACCTAAAACGCACCAACAGATATTGTTGAACGAACAAATTACGGGATGGCAAACCCTGAAGCGTCCTTTCTACCTGTTTCTAGCAGCTTTTTGACGGAGTCGCAAGAAACGAAGCGAATGCGGGTTTTGCGTCTGTGCGCGCGGTGCTGATGCAGGGGACGGGCGCGCGCCGCGGCAGCGTGCCGGGAGCGCGCGCCCCCCCCCCCACTACAAGTCGGGACGATGCGGCTGCCTGAGCGCGTCCTCTCCGCTCTCTGCGCCCGCCGGTAGCGTCGGTGTCCCCGCAGCAGCAGCAGAAGGAGAAGAAGGAAGAGGAGAAGGAGGAGAAGACGGCCTGCACCCCGACTGTTTGTACCATGGCGCAGCCGAGGACACACGGCGGCTTTCGGCTCGGGTGAAGGACGCGCCGCGCATCGGACAACGACGCAGGAAGCCCGACGTTTTTGCCCGCTGCGACACGGTTCGGTTGCCAGTACTGACTTCGAGTCTTTGTTTCAGGCCGCTCCGAACTCTCACTTGGCCCCCGGGGACGCCGGAGGGCCCCCGAACCTCACTTTGGGGGGGGCAGCACCCCGCCTGAAATAGGGCCGCTCGTTTTACCCGCATTGTTCGGAGAGGCCGCAGCCGACATGATGGATGCGTCGGAGTGCGGCGTGAGAGTGATGTGCCGCTTCAGGCCCCTGAACGAGTCCGAGATCAACAGGGGGGACAAGTACATCCCCAAATTCAAGGAGGACGACACCGTGGTCATAACGGCAAGTCTGTCCGCCCCTCGCATCCTCTGTTGTTGTTGTTGTTGTGTGGTGGTTGTTGTTGTCAGAACATGGCGCAGCGCAAACACTGCGGCGTTTCAGAGCCACCTGGAGCGTCTGCGAGTCAGCTGCGCAGTCGGGCCGCAGGGCGCAGACCTTAGAAGCGTCTTCAACCTGCGCTCAACGCAGAACCCCTGTAACATCTGCGACATCTGCAGGTCCCCTGTAACATCTGCAGGTCCCCTGTAACATCTGTAACATCTGCAGGTCCCCTGTAACATCTGCAGGAACACGCTTGTGTCTCTGCAGGCCGCTGCGATGCTGCAGCAGCTGCTGTGGTCACAAATGCAACCTTGTAGAAATGTGCATTTTAGGATGGAGCATGCTGGCACTCTGCCCCCAAAATACTGTTTAATAAAAAAGAAATAAAGCTACAGATATTAGATTTCTTAGAATAGTTTAATTATATGTATATCTGACAGCCGGCCAAGTGACACTGGTGTCTACATCTCTTCCAAAATCCAATGGGCCCTTTGTTTTAAGCAGCTTCAGTCCACAGCTTTTTATTTTGAAGCTGGTCCAGAGAGGACTATTGATTTCTTGGATCGCAGACACTTTCAGGAAGGAGCCGGGGCTGGGGGGGGTCGAAGGTTACGCTCGCAGTGACTCGCCATTCATGCTAAATGTGCTGACTCAGGAGGCCGCAGGAAGACGAACGCTGCGTTTTATCCACAGGGTGAAAGCAGAAGGCTGCTTTTGTGGCTGACACTTGGTGTTCAGCATCTATTAGGCACAATAGTGTTTGTTTCCTACCCCTTGCACTTCCAGGTGGGTGGCGCTAACGCGGGCAGCTTCACACTTTGTGCCAAAAAGCTAAGATGACTTGTTGGAAAAAAGTGTGATTTAAATTTTTTTGTCAACAGCCATCTGATGCTCAAACGGGCGTATGTCACGTATGCTGCCTAAATCTCATCTTATTCCATTTCCCCAAAATACAGAGAAACCAGTTTGAAAACCTCCTTTTGGGCCCGTACAGAAAGTAAGGCTTCAGTCTTTCTTCAACAGCCACCCCCCCCAAATAGTTTGCTTCTTGTCTTAAGTTGGGTTTTCCTACAAGAAAGCCGTTGTCCAAACGTTGTATTTCCCCAGCTGTCCTTGAACAGAGCATAAAGCTGCGTTCGCACCTTAATAGACAGAAAAAACAAACGAGAAAAGCTCAATCACGGCAAATCCCCGCGTCGGGATCGGCACCTAAATTTGTCGGCGTGATCTGTGAAAATCTGTCAATTTCACTTTTCTGTTTCCGTGCTGACAGACAGACGGACAGACAGGAAGTGAGCCCTGCCACAGTTGGTCACCATCGGCAGCCCTGCTTTGCTCATTCTGTTTTTCATCCAGAAGCTCACGCCGCCGCCTTGTGCCATCAATCACACCGAGGTCGTTGCGCCCCGAGAGCTGCGTTTCACGGCAACGAGGGAGGCAGCAGGAATGATGGATGGATGGATGGATGGTCAGACTGGGAGCTGCTGGGGCCCATAGTGATGGAAACATGCATCACGTACCCGAAGCTGCTCAATAGTTTCCAATCATGGCGGGCTAAGAGCAGTGTCTTTTTTGTCCAATCAATCAAAAACAGGGCGCAGACCTTAGAAGCGTCTTCAACCTGCGCTCAC
>JAVQJF010027596.1:0-10306 GCA_036023855.1 Gadopsis marmoratus | reverse complement strand
CACACACACACACACACTGCACACACACACACACACACACTGCACACACACACACACACACTACACACACACACACACACACACTGCGCACACACACATGTCATTATGTTTCTGTACCTTACAGGTAGATTTGGGTTGTCAGTCACTCAGTTGTCAGTCACTCAGCTGTCAGTCACTCAGCTGTCAGTCACTCAGCTGAATATGTTACTTTGTTGTTAAAAACTCAAAGTATTATAATGCAGTACTTTTCCTAGTAATGCAGCATGTGAGTATGTGATCCATCCTACAGCCGCACTATAACTAACCATCATCATCATCATCATCATCATCGTGTGTCTGCGGGGTGGGCGTGTCTGTCCTCGGGGTGACGTCACCGCCCTGCTGGATATTTGGGTTTGAGTCCGGCTGCAGGATCAGAGGCAGCAGCCAACATGCGGACTGAGAGCAGAGAGCTGCGGGGCGCTGAGCTCAGGGCTGAGTCCGTCTCTCCTCCAGCAGGGACCCGGGTCATGGTCTCTGATCCGCCAGCAGCCGTCTGAAAGTCCTGCTCCTGTCTGCAGGACTGAGCCTGAATCCCGGGACTGCGTGAGGACATGGATCCCTCCTGCTCCTTCCTGGCCGTGTGGCTGCTCGTCCTGTCTCTGGGCTTCAGGATCGAGGAGGCCATGTGCCAGCACTACTATCTCCTCCGTCCCGTTCCCAGTGACACTCTGCCCATAGTGGACCTAAAGGAAGACCCGGATCCTTTGCTGGACCCTAGGGAGAGGGACCTGAACGAGACGGAGCTCAGGAGCACTCTGGGCAGCCACTTCGACCCGCACTTGATGTCCGTGTCCCCGCCGGAGGACAAGTACGCGGGGAACGAGGACGTGAGCGAGGCGGACCTGCGGCAGAAGCTGTCCGGAGCGATGCCCAAAGAGATCCGGGCCATGGAGTTCGAGGTCCAGCACGGCAAGAAGCAGAAGCCGAGTAAGAAGCTCCGCAGACGGCTGCAGCTGTGGCTCTGGTCTTACGGCAGCTGCCCGCTGGTCTTCGCCTGGACCGACCTGGGCAGCAGGTTCTGGCCCCGCTACGTGAAGGTGGGGAGCTGCTACAATAAGAGGTCTTGTTCGGTCCCTGAAGGGATGTTCTGCAAACCTGCCAAGTCCACTCATTTTACGATCCTGCGATGGCGCTGCCTGCAGAAAAAGGGGGGTCTGAAATGCGCCTGGATACCGGTTCAGTACCCGATTATATCCGAGTGCAAGTGTTCCTGCCCGAACTGAGCTGGACTCTGCAGCAGACTCGTGCTGACCAGACGGTTCAGCTCCAAAGGAGCCACAGAACCCGAATCTGTTCCAACGTTCCATGTTAAAGGTCTCTGCAGGTTCCAGACTGAGCAGCTGTGATGCAGCTGGATTATTAACATTAATATCATCTGTGTGTATTTATGAAGAAGAATCACAGTGACAGAAATCATCATCATCACAGTCCGTCTTTAAACAGGAGAACAGAGACTCAAAGTACTTCAGAGTATTCAGATTACTGCAGTATCACTGTACGTTTTCGGTATTAAAGCAGCAAATGTTCTGCTGTTATATCTGATCTCATCAGATGATTCTTCATCATCGTTCATGTTACAGCAGGATTTTACTGCTGGAACTAGTTTGTATCATCTGCTAATTCTGTTCAAATCAATCCACTGACTCACTGACTGACTCACTGACTCACTGACTGACTCACTGACTGACTGACTCACTGACTGACTGACTCACTCACTGACTGACTGACTGACTGACTGACTGACTCATTGACTGACTGACTCACTGACTGACTCACTGACTGACTCACTGACTGACTGACTGACTGACTGACTCATTGACTGACTGACTCACTGACTGACTCACTGACTGACTGACTGACTCATTGACTGACTGACTCACTGACTGACTGACTGACTCACTGACTGACTCACTGACTGACTGACTGACTGACTCACTGACTGACTCACTGACTGACTGACTGACTCACTGACTGACTCACTGACTGACTGATCACAATGATTTACCTTCACAGCCAACAGTCATTCAAAGGAAACACAGCAGCAACATCTGAGAAGCAGAAATCACTTCAACCATCAGCCAAACGGTTTAAACGCTTTCATTCATCAACTGTTTGTGTGTAAAAACTTGTAAAGTAACTAAAAAGTAACTAAAAAGTAACTAAAGCTGTCAGATAGTATTTCCCTCTGAGATGCAGCAGAGTAGAAGTAGGAAGTGGCATGAAAAGTACAGGTACCTCAAATGTGTACTGCAGCAAATGTACTCGGTTACATTCCTCCACTGTTCACAATAAAAGAATCAAATGAAATAATTAAATTCAGTTTTATTTCTATAGAACTAACAGAGTTCTCTCACAGCAGCTGTTCATACAGAGCAGGTCCTGACTCTACATGTAGAGACCCAACGTTTCCACCAGGAGCAGCACTAAATAAGGAAAAGCAATTAGAGGAAGTGAAGCTCTCTGATTGGATGCCTCTTGCAGAAATGCACCCTGGGAGTCGTAGTTAACGTCTGTCTGACCGTCCACAGACTGGTGTGTTCGCAGTCCGGACAAACGGCTTCTGCTGGTCAAACAGGAGTTTGAGTCATTTATCAGTTTACACTTTGACATCGATGAAATGTGATGCAGCAGATGTTGTAGTTTGAGCTTCAGGTCACCTGCTAGTTATTATTGAGTTGATGTTGTTGAACTTCAGTGGACGAACACAGAAACAGGCTGCGAACACCATGTTTTCATTGGTTTTTCTGCTGCAGGTTCAAAGCACTTTGAGAACTTTTCATCTGAATTGTCTCGTGATTTAAAGGTATGTGAGCGAATCCATTGATGTGGAGCGTCCTTGACTCTAACGAGAATCACAGCAGTTTCATCATTTTATTTCTATTAACAATCCTTCTCTGACCTAAAGTAAGTGCTTTCAGTGGACTAGCTTTATAAATATATATATATATATATATATATATATATAGTTATATTCTGGTTATGTTATTAGATTGTTAATACTGATGCATCAATGTTAGAGCCGCATTTTACTGTTAGTTAACTTTTACCTATTTTATATACAGTTAGCTAGTTTTAATTACTTTATTAGCTAGTTTAAATTACTTTCAACAGCTTGTCCAGTGGTTCCCAACCTAGTGGTCCGGTCCCTCCAGAAGGTCACCAGACAAACCTGAGGGGTAGAATGTTCAAACTGCATTACAATTTAAAACGCGACTTTAAAGTAACTATAATCAATATGTTTACACTAACACTGTATTATTATGACCAGCTGCACTTGGCTGCAGAGACTTTTATCTGTCCGGCTGCAGCTTCACTGTTCTGGTTTCCTCTCGGAGCGTCGCGTTCAGACTCTGCAGGCTGGATGGTGACGTGGGCGGAGGGATGGAGGGCGAGGCGGAGGTGTGGAGGATTCTGAGCTTTCAAACAGACTCTTATCACTTCAGAGCGGGCAGGTCTTCAGGTCGAGGTCAAGCCCGGCTTTGATGCAGGTCTATGTGTGTGGCTGGTGGCTGCACCGTACTGAGCCTGCAGACCTCCACCCAGACTGCTCTGAGCTCCATGATGATGTTTGCTGTCAGATGCGTCAGACTCTAGTGAACTGTAAAAATATACTGTGTACCATGCAGTATAACGTAGTATTAGCTCATCATAGATATACATGTGTATATAAATGTCTAATGATTTAGTATAAATGGGCTGATGAGGAGGAAACAACTTTTACTATTTATATACATCCCTATAAATAGTAAAACCAGAGGACTGATCATTTAGCAGTGATCTCTTTTTCCAGAGCTGTATATATATATATATATATATATATATGTGTATATATATATATATCACTGTATATACACACACAGATATGTATGAAGACAAACTGGATGGTTCTGAGGACGAGTGGGAGAAGTCGGATGTCACACCGAGACGTTTCAAGGTTTTCACTCTGGTGCGAGGAGACAGCCGGCTGCAACCACCCACCACCTGCACACACACACACACACACACACACACACACACACACACACACACACACACACACACACACTGTTTCACTGCTCATTAATCCAGATCCTGCTGGAAGAAGAAAGTTCAACCTTATCACCCCCCATCCTGTACTGTTCATATCATCATTCCTTGATGTTCACACAAACAAATACAAAGGTGGCAGAAGCCTTTGTGGAATCAAACTGGATTAAAGCTCTTAGTCTCTGGGCAGAATTCACCTGTTTTAATATTCAGATGGGGACGATGGCGCCACCATCAGGAGATCTGTGCCCACAAGCATAGTCTGCATCATTTATCAAAAGCAATATTGAAAGAAAATCTTAAAAAATATTCCAGTTGGCTTATTGATAAAAGCAAAATGTGACAAAGTGCAAAAGAAGCAGACGTGATGAATGAACGCTGGCGTCCATGAAGCCTGTGAGTCAGAGTGAAGGGATGCAAACAGCTGTGTGTGGAGGATGAGGAGGCTGTGACCTTCCTCACAGCAACACATGAAGCCAACAGAAAGCTCGTTTCTCCGTCATGTTCTCCACGTGGTTTCAGGTCGTCTGAGCTTCACTGGATCTCCTTCTGTGGTGGTTTAGCAGCAGCGATGGACACCTGAACTCCAGACTGCGGACACCTTCAACAAGCAGCTCACCTTTTCTTCTGGTCTTCTCTCTGTGCTACAGTGTGTTTAGTCCTCAGACTGTGTTTGTGAAGCACTTTGTGATGTAACGTTACTCACTCACCAACACAGAGGACTCTGTGAGGACCAGGGCTGTTGATTGACAGCGAGACCAATCAGTTCGGTTGGTGTCAGGCCTGAGAGCTGGGACTGACGGGGTTAACAGGCTGAACTAACTCACATTAGATAACTAACGTTTCATCTGAATATTAATAATGTTAATGTTGTTAATAACGTTGAGCTGTGGACTGCTGGTTGAGAAGGTGGCTCATTGTGATCAATCAATTAATCAAGTCTTCACACACTGACACTGCAGGAACACAGTACTTTAACTGCATGTAAAGACCTGAATACTTCTTCCTCTATGTGTCTGCAGCCACCTCCACCCGCCACCAGGGGGCAGTGCTGTGCCACTGTCTCATTCAGACTGCAGTAAGCTGTCAGTGTGGCCACCTGTGCAGGTGAGTGTTCTCTGCAGTCAGTTCATTCATGTAGAACAAAACAACAGTCAGTACAGCTGTCAGAAACACGCAGTACAAAGTACCACACTTCCCCTCTGAGACGAAGACTCAAGTCCAAGTATCTCATTTTTACTTGAGTAAATGTACTTAGTTACTTTCCACCGCTGGAATTTAAATCATCAGTGCAAAAGCAAAAATGTGTGTGTGTGTGTGCAGTAAAGGGGGGGGGGTCACACTGCCCCACACTGTTCAAACTGTTGATGCATACCAGTGTGCTGTGAGGGCCCTCTGTCCGTCTGTCAGCCTGTTTACTCAGACTTATTTTGGGGAAATTCCACCTCTGACCATAAATCACTGAATCTGCAGCTTTGTGAGATGATAGTTTCTGTCACACTCACACACACACACACCTGCACCTGTCACCTCTGTGTGTGTGAGAGAGTAACCGAGTACTTTTAGTGTTTCTGTATATTTCAGATGGAAATCTTAATGTGGCTGCGTTCATCTCCCAGCTGCAGTTACAGGAAGCAGTGAGAACGTCAACAGGCAGAATATTAATAGTGATAAAAGTATTAAAAGTGATCACATTAATAATATTAAGTGATAATAGTAACCGTCACCATGTCCTGCACTCGTTAATGGAACCAGGTGAAATTAAATTACTGACAAATGTGAGCCGATAGATTTTAGATTTAGATATTAGTACATTAAACATTAATTTATCATTTAACAATCTATACATTTATTAACGGGTTGCTCATTTTATCTGGAATCATTCTACAGGCCGACACTTTCTATGTATTAATTAACCCATTCGAAGTTAAATGAGGTTCGTTAACCATCATTCATCAGTTTATTGAGCAGCTGTTTACCTGAGTCAACAGGTGGAACAGGGCGTGGCCTCACACAGGAAGTCAAGTGGAACCTGAGGATCCACATGACTCTTCTTCTTCTTCTATCAGAGGCTTGATTTACAGTCCAGCAGGGACACCTGCTGGTGAAGGTGTGAACAGCTGCTCCAGAACACCTGTACGATGAAGCGACTCCACACAGGTACGTTTTCATTCTTTACTTCTGGTTTATTTCAAATACCTTCAAAATGGCAGAGAGGCACGAGTACCTGAAGCTAACATGAGCACCAGAGATATCAGGGATCACATAAAGGAAAACAACATATTTACAATATAAATTAACACATATTTCAACTCCAAAAGACACTGTGACGGCAGACGCATTCAGACGGTAAATATAGTGGATGATGAGCGATGAGATCAGCTTACATTGATACTGAGTGTAGTGCAAGGAATACTGTCAGTAATACAAAATTAAAAAACCAGATAATTCACATTCATCACACCTTTGGTCCAAAGAGAACTGAAAGACGATCACAGAAACCCGGATGGTGACGGATGGAAAGGTACCGATCAGACGGACTTTTTTCCTTTTTAATATTTAGTTAAACATGCTGCCCGGATAAAGCCACACATTCAGGTTGGATACAGGTCCGACAAGCACAAACGTCCTACTCAAACTAAGCACAAGCAGGTGGCAGTGGGCTCGGCGGTCTCTGGGGAACCTGAGGCACTGGAGAGGTGGTGTCCAACATACATCTGTAGGTCGGAGACCCCGTTTCTACACCTTCTAATAAAACGTAAGACTTGTTTTAATCAAGCGATCTGTCACTTGATCTGATCAAGAGGTAACAAATGTGAAGGTCCTCTTATTAGCTTCGTTTTTTGAGCTTTCAACTGCCCCTCGTCATTGGACGGAGCAGTTACACGATAGCAGGTTATTGAACTAGCTTATTACGTCATCACACCATCGAAAGTTCCATCCACGTGACAAAACCATGACGTGCAGTTGAAAGCCTGTGAAGAAAAAGCTACAAAGTGGGGTCGATGTGCGGAACACGAGGGAATGAATGAACCTTCAACGTCCAACCAAACCCCAGCTAATAAAGTTGTGATCCTCACACAAGTCTTGATTTCTGGTAAAGATGTCGCCATTGAGGTTTTTCTTTTTCATTGACGACATATTCTTCCACATCCATCCAACACCTTCCCGTTAACCACCTCACACCTGCACTGTGGCTGCAGGACGGTGGATGGATGAGTAACAGATGTGACACTGTGAGCCTCCACCGGACAGACTGCATTTTATTATCTGGTGTAAACGGGGTCTAAACATCAGGGTTCCTACACCGTTTCAACAAACACCTGACCATCAGCACGACGTCGCCGCTGTGTTTTTGTCATAGACCACAGAAGTGGTATCGTGCGTTTGTTCCAAGCGCTGAACGGCGGTGCAGGAACCCTGAGAGCTGCTGCAGGAAGCGTTGTGAGGCGGTTTGGTCCAGCTCAGCTCTGCAGACTGAGGCAGCATTGCAGACGTCCTTCAGTGATTCCGTGAGTTGAAGAATCCCACGCTGGTCGGCGACTCCTTCACCGTCACCGTGATGAAGTTGGCCGTGACGTCGGTGACGAACACGTGCTCCAGGAGGCTCCGGGCCGGCCGCCAGTCCGTTTCCGTGTCAGACTCTGTGGCGTCGTTGCCCAGGCTGGGCCGGCTGTTGTTTGGGTACAGGGAAGAGGCGCCGTGCTCCGATTCACTGCTGCTGGTCTCATCAGAGTCGCCGGTACTGAGCTCGTTCAGAATCCGGTTCTGAGAGCTGAGCCCGTGCTTCCTCTCCTCATGCCTCCCGCTGCCGTTCCCCCGGCCAGAGCTGCTTCCTGCCAACATCTCCTTCCCCCTGTCCTGACGTAACCTGCCCTGTTCCACAGCGCTGCCTGCTGGTAGACCGGAGCGCTGTCCCCCAGCTGACGTTCGTGTCTCTATCAAACTCCCCACTCCTCCTTTTACGACAATGCTGCCGCCACTCCTCAAGCTCGACCTGGACGCCGCAGCTCCGGCACCACTCGTGTTGTTTCCCTGGAGGCCGCTGCCGGCCGGCGGCTTGCTGACACTCTGCAGGTTCAGCGCTCGGAGGCTGAGCGCCTGGTTGGCTCGGTCTCGAGGCGTCGGCGAGGACGACTGTTTGGAAAGGCTGGAGTTATGCTGCTTGTGTTGAACCAACCCGGTCAGACCGCCAACGCCCTCCTGCCTCCTCTGGCCCAGAGGGGAGCGCTGGACTGTCTGGCCTCCTGTGAAGCCACCGTGTAAACCCAACGACCCCGAACCTCCACCCTGTTTCAGAGAGGACGCCTTGAAGCCGTCTCCTCTGCCTGTTTCTGAGACGGAGCGCTTCAGCTCGGACAGAGAGTTCTTACTTTGTGGGGATGGGCTGCTTTTGTTGTAGGACGAGGAGCCAGAGGACGGAGACATGGAGCGACTGGTCCAAATGCAGCTGAGGGGGCCAGGTTTGGAGGTGGCTGTCTGGACAAAGGAGCTGGGGGAGGTCTGGGAGGCGGAGGCAGCCTCCTCTCTGGAGCTCCTGCTCAGGCCGGTGTAGGTGAAGCTGGCTGGCTGCAGAGGTTTCTTCACCCCGGGTCGTGGCTCCTCCCTGGGCGCTCTGAGCACCTGGTGGTGGCGTGGATGAGGTGGAGGAGGAGGAGGTGGAGGAGGAGGCGGTCTGCTCTTGGCTTGTCTTAAAGCCCTCAGGTCCGGGTGGAGCGGCTTCCTCCCGCGTTTCTTCTTGTGGGGAGGGTCGGCTTTGGCCAGCATGATCTGAGGCCTCTTCTGGGGGACCGGGTGGACACGAGGGCCGGGCTTCGCCTTCTTTGTGTGATCTTCATCCTCCGAGGAAAAGGAGGAGGCGGACGATGAAAGACCAGAGGAAGAGGAGGACGAGGAGTCTTTGATATCAGCCGGTTCCGGAGGCTGAAAGAATCAAGAAGAAGAAAGTGAGTGAAGCTGGCGACTGTTGCTTCTGTACAGATGAAGTTCTGCAGTCGGAGTTACCAGAATCTTGCGCGGACGTCCTCGTGGCCTCTTCCCTTTCTTCTGGAACAGAAGCTCCCGCTCTTGTTCTCTAGAAACACAGAAAGCATCAAACATGCAGAAAGATGCAGAGTGTCTTTTGCCTGCTGCTTCAGCACGTCTCCAGGCTGAGCTTCATGGGTGGAGGCCACGAGGCTGGAAGCTCTGGAACGTGTCCAGTGGGTCGACCTCGTGCTGAGAATCTCTCTATGAACCGTTTCTTACTATTTACCTACTTTGGTTCTTGGTAATAACGAGCCAATCAATAAAAAAAAGGAGTTTCTGTTTTTTAACTTTGTAAACGGAATGTTTTGGGACAAAAGGAGTCGTTTTCTGACATCTGATCGACTAAATGATTAACCTCTAAAATAATCAACCGATTAATCGATAATGAAAATAACTTTGTTTCTTTTATTGTTGGGTTTTTAAAATCACTTTCATCTCAACATTTTATCATTTGGTTCTGTATGAAAATGTGTCATAAAAAAAACGACTGATTCATTATATGTGACTGTGAAGACAAACAGACAGACGGACAGACGGACACAGACAGACAGACACAGACAGACAGACACAGACAGACAGACGGACACAGACAGACGGACACAGACAGACACAGACAGACACACCTCTTGTGGAACGCAGCCAGCAGTCTCGGGTCCAGGATGTTCTCTTCCGGCTCCCAGCTGTTGTGCCTGAGATCAGAGAAGCTGTTGTAACATTTGCAGTCAGTTTTCTTCTGTGTTTTAAACTTGATGCTGAGTTTGTGGCTCAGAAAACCAAAACAAGAGTGAAAGAACATCTGTCACATTTTCATCTAAGAAATATTCTGCAGTGCAGCTTTAAAATGGGCTTCAGCAACATCAGGTCTGTTTGAAACCTTCATCGGAGGTTTGGACAGTTTGAGGACACTGAAGAGACACTTTGGTCTCCGAGACGTCTGATTGTACTGACAGCAGAACATGCTGAGACCAGAACATGGTGAGACCAGAACATGGTGAGACCAGTTGAGACCAGAACATGCAGAGACCAGAACATGCAGAGACCAGAACATGCAGAGACCAGAACATGCAGAGACCAGTTGAAACCAGAACATGCAGAGACCAGAACATGGTGAGACCAGTTGAGACCAGAACGTGCTGAGACCGAACATGTTGAGACCAGAACATGGTGAGACCAGAACATGGTGAGACCAGAACATGCAGAGACCAGAACA
>JAVQJF010027590.1:0-13024 GCA_036023855.1 Gadopsis marmoratus | reverse complement strand
GGCAGAGGTGCTTCAGAGCGAGTTTGGAGATTGTAACTGAACACTCTCTGACCGTTCTCCTTGCAAGTATAATTCTCTATGTTGATGTCCCTTGTGTGTTTTGTGTTAAAGGAGTGTCGTTGAACCTGACAATCACTGATATTGATTTCTCTTCAATTAAATTAATGATTGTTTATAAGTCACTTAATGTATAATTTATTTTACCATTTCATTTTATTTTGCTGCTTTGTGTGTTTTTATTCTTGGTGGTGTATAGATTTGTTGGAGCCATCATAGATGGCCCGTACAGTAGTTACATACTGTTAACTTGCGAGCTGCACAATATAGTTTTCATGGACAAAACATACATAAGGGGCTATGTGAGACATGCATGGTGACCAGAATGAATCATAACACTGTTGCAATAGCTATTAAATTTTATTTGTCTATTTCAGAAAAGGTAAAACAATAATTACAACAAAGAACCAAATTAACCTCAAAGGGCATTAAAAATATAACAAATACAATAATAGTTAAAAGTGGAAGAACTAAGAGCGACTTCCAGCAGCCGAACACAAATGGTACTTCTGAGGCCTGTTTCACAAAGCAGGATTAATGTAGAAAGCTGGATAAGACAGAAGCACACCCGATCTCCAATTCAGAGGAGTTGGCTTTACTGGGTGCAGTTCTACAGCTAACTGAGTGATCCTGGTTGATGAGACAGGTCCCAGTTATCAAGAGACAGCACAACAGCCTGGCCGGATACAACCTGCATCAGGAGGAAGGGAAGAGGAGTGGAAAGCTTGGTCCTTTTTTATCCAAAGAAATAATGACAAACTAATTTAGATTTTCGTTCAAACAATACAGCAACCACAAAATCAAAGTACAGCAGGTTTACTACTAAAAGAAGATACAAAAGCCAATCTACTCTCAATAAACATGGCAAGAAAACGTCAAAGCAGCCACCCACTAAAAAGAAAAGCTTCATTTTGTTTCACAACTTGTACAAATAATTTTGCCTGCATGGTCACCAAAAGCAAGTGGAGAATCAAAAGTGCACGACTACAATGAGGAATCTTGAAACTCAATTGAGAAGAGGAAACGTAACTGAATTCAGTATCCTCAATAGATGACAATGACTTCATAGATACAGACACGTATTACTCCTAGATTACAACAATCCTTTATTTTATGTCTATAAAGGTGACAAATCCTTATCGCACAAATGCTAAACAATATGCTTCTGTCTATTTGAAGTCTTTGAGAACATTCATGTCACATCAGTAATGCAACCTTGAGCAGATTCAATGTAAGAAATCTGTATTTACAATACCTAATGTTACTCTTTTAAACAGAGCAGAGCTTAATGTTACACAAGTGGATTTTGCATTATTTTTAATAGCCCATGGTAGATCAAACATATCCCTGGATCTCTGTGTTCCTGACAAGAGAGATGGTCAATACCAGAGTTGTAAGTATGTATAATCTATGCATAATAGATCAATACATAGGGCTGTTAACTGGTATATAACATTTATATCCTCAAAAGGCAAAGACAAAAGCTACAGTTACAGATAAATAGCTACAGTTGTTTTGTTTCTTTTTAACAAAAGCGAGTGAGAAACTGTACATAATATTAACAGTATTTTATGGCAAGACCACTGAGGACTGTCTCCTCGACCTGCTCTCTTCGAAGTCACAATGCTGTATTAAAGGACATTGGTCCAACAAACTCAAGAAGACTAACAAATTTCTTCATTGTCAAATAAGATGTCAAAGGCTGGAATAGTGCAAAATGCAATTGCGCTGTAAAATTAGTAATTGGTGTGAATGGGGGAAAACAAATATAATAGTTTCCTAAAATATAATAAGTTAGCCCTGTTACTTGTCTGATGTAGATTTGATATGATTGATTTGATCTGATTAAGTTGTAGTTCAGCTACTGTATTAAGGGGCCGTAGCCCATTTTGATTCTAACATTTGTGATAGAAATAGAAATAAAAGCAACAACAAAAAAAATGCAATTAACCATTTTGTGTTTCTATACATGAAATATAAGATTTTGGTTTGTACATGTAGGCAATGATATAATTGATGCATGCAGAGGCACTGAGTTAAAAGAGTGTGTAGGCCTATATTCTCTGGTCATGCTTACGTTTCACTCATAATCTGCTTTTTCTATCATACAAGTATAGAGCTTCCAAAGTTGGCATTCATTTGTTTTTCTCCATACAGTTCCATTCATTTACAGTATATACATATATACTTCACATAATATGTATATATGCTCTGAATAATCCATGCAGCATATAAATCCCTCTACGAATAATATCATTGTATGGAAAAAGGGGGTTCAAAGATTAACTTGCTGTCCTCATGTATTTGTTTCTCCTTTTAGAAGGTAACTAGCAGCCCAATACAAATAATGGGTCACTGCAAAGGATGTTCCCATTTCAAAATCAATTTTCGCGCCAACCAAAGCACTGGCTCAGTGTTACCAAGCAGCACTGGCAAAGTAAAAGTGTCAGCACTTCTGCTAATGCTATACAGCTAACAAAGCACATACTCAAGTCAGCTTGATGCACGTGCCCTTCACCTCAAATCAAGCTTTGAGTTTTCATTATCTCCACTGTGCACACAGCAAATGCTAAGAAACTCCACAAAATGGCCTTGTTCCTACATGTGACATTAAAGTGATTTGCTGATTTGTTAAAATTGGATCACGTTTATGTCACATCAGATGTCCAGCATTAGTTTCAGGCAACATTTTACTTGTGTTTTTTTTCTTTTTGTACTGACCTCTCAGTCACCTTGAGTTAGATGCAGTAATAAACTTCAACAAACTAAATTTTAGAATCATCAAACTGTCATGCTAAAACCACAAGTGCAGATATAACAACAGCTTATCCTACAATGTTACTGCTAATATGCAAATGCTCCAAGGTTTCTGATGTGTAAACATTCCAAGGATTAAGTAGACTGGTATAGTACATAGTAGTACAATAGTTGCTGTATTGTAATATTTGTGGAGGTATAAAATGTGGCTGTTTGGCAATAAGCAGGGAGAGAACAGTACAGTAATATCCCTGCCTTTGGAGTGTGAGCCAGGTAGAGTCTGGGAGACCTGAGGTGTAAACTCTCTGTGATTGTACTAATCTTGCATCTGTTGTATAATTGGAGTTTGGCAAAGGATGGGTGCAATCTGATCAACAGGCCAGTTTGGACAGCTTAAGAAACAGTTGCTAAGTGTTCTGTTATGAGGGTACTTGCATGTCTTTCTGATGTGTGTTGCTCTAACGTATTAGGTCTACTGTGCTACTCTAGATTGTGTCATTGATTTAATTTATAATTTGATACATATGTATAGCCATTTGACACTAATCAAGGGCAATATTTGTCAGTTATTTATTTGTGCACATTGGCTCTGTGGTGATAAGGCATCTCCTTCATAGTTCAATAGCTTGAAAGCAATCAGTTCATCTGATTGAAGAAAACATAACTAGAGAAACACTAACAATAATTTTTTCCTAAGGAATCGCCGCTCAGCAAAAGATTATTACGGATGCACTTTGTTTTGATTAGACATCACAGGTGGTTGTTAAATAGATGAGCTATGTGGCTGGCTAGACTCACAGGAAGAGGAAATCAGTCACATCAGGGAGGTGGAGCCTACAGCTGCCTGGATTGTATTAGTGACACTGATGAAGATTGTTGTGTGTCCAGGATTATGGCAAATCATTAGATATGGCTAGAGAACTTGAATGCTTGGGCACTGGTGTTTGGAGTCTAGGTTAGTCTCCTAGGGCTACTAAGACAATGGGGTTAGGGGAATAAGTAAAGCAAGGGGTGGGTGAAGACATCCCAAAGTCCATCTACTGCTCATCCATCTCAGCAAGATCAGAGTTGGAGGAAGGCGGTGTGGATGATTGGAGGTGGTTTGAAACGGGTAGTGGTATCAGGGTAGAACCCTGTGATACACCACTGGGGACAGGGTCAGGAAGGGTCAGGGTTTCTGGAGCCGACTTTTTGCGGGGTCGGTCCTTGGGGACCGAGAGGGACTCAGGCGCATCAGTGCACATGGGGGTGGTGGGGGCACTGGCAGGGCCGGTAAGGGCACAGGAGGATAGGGGCGTATCGCTGATGGAGATCGATGGAGGAAATATCCCGATCTTCTGGTTGGTGGCCTCCTGGATGGCACGCTCAAACTCTCTCACCTCATCCATTGTCATGTCTGGATTGGAAAAAGATCGATTGAGACCAATGAGAGGGAGATTTGAGAAAGTAGATATCAGAGACAATTTCAGAGAAAGAAAAGGCTGAAACTGTAGCATTCCATAACTTCAAGCCATTATTAGAGCCACAGGCATACCCAGAAAAACGATACTTCAGAAAAACACACATCAAAATACAACGCTGAAAAAGAAACAGATTCAAAAACCAAACACAATAGTGTTTTTTTGTCAGCTCACATTTTGTTATTTTAATAACCAAGATGTTTCCAGCGTTCGTTTGTATTGCCTTATGTTTCATAGATAGCTTTTCAAACCAGTGGGGAATTTTGGCAGACTACAATTATTATATTCTTTACATACTCTACTGTTCATGCATGCCTTGTATGACACAATGTAGGACAGAATGAGTGGATGTATGTGGGTAGTTCATTCATAGTCACCAATATAGAGTTGGTTTAGACTTGCTCTATATTAACAAGTGCTATGAGATAACTGAATTGAATTGAACCACTGGTTCAAATATGAGACAGAGGAGGGCCAATGGAGTAGAGAAAGAATGAAAGACACATACGCTTGCTTTGTCATGGATCTCTATGCCATCCAGTGAAGATGGGTTTGTTGTGGAATGCTCTTGCTGCTCATGGCAAACTTTAATGTTGGTTTGCACATGCATTTGTCTCTCGTAATCCCGCACATCATCCAAAGTCATATCTGGAACAAGGGGGGAGGGGTGGAATGAGGGTCGAAATGTTGGTAACTCCTCTATAATGGCACTCCAGTTGACAGGTGGGGAAGAAGAGGGTTAGGTGGCAAAGGCGCATTCCATGGGTGAGAATAGTGTTTTTAATGGATTATTATAGCTTTTTAAAGTTAAAGCTTAAGAGGTCTAGTAGTTCTAGCTTCCCATGACCCAGAGAGTTTACATGAGACAGCTAGACAGATGCCAGCTACACCAGGAAGAAGGGAGGAAAGGAAGTATGAGGTCAAGGACGTTTCAAGGTTCAGGAAAAGCATGAACAATCCACACCCACAAGAGGTTGCATCATTGGAAGGACACGATAGGAAAACCTGGAAGGGTTCCCTTACTCCTCAGGCAAAATCATTCCACATGTGAAAAGATTAAGAGAGTCTTTGGAGAATCCAGGTTGTAGGAAGTTGTGGTATAAAGGTTAGTGGTTATAGAGAGGAGAGAAGAATGTTTCAGGGCAAAGACAGGGCTTGGTATCTTTACACCCTTCAACTATGGAAAAAGATCAGCAGCTGACTCTGAGAAACAGGCAGCTTTCATGTTTCAGCAGTGCATCATTCTTCACTGATTTCTAATTAATCCTTTGTGTAATTACATCCAATTTGGGGGCAAGGTTTATACCCATATGTACAGGTTTGGTAAGTTTTTTTGCTACTTTATATTTGGCTTTGATATCAGAAATAGTGAGAAATAGAGTTAAAAATTGTGTAACAGTACTACAACACTTATACCAGTACCGTATCTACTGTTGATTCTCTAACATGAAACATGAAAGAGTGTGCTTTAATGGTTATTTTTATCATGCAGGTTTCATTTAAAACAAACCATGCCGGGACAGGAAAGCACAGTGTTGTTGTAGGAGAATGAGCAGGTTGGCAGTGACAGGGTTCGGTGCAGGTGGAGTGACTTCTCATGCACACGGATTGGTAAATAATCATCACATAGTCATCGCACAACAGTGATTATAATAATCAAAGTAGCTATGATAGTGCTAACATTTCAAAGAATATTCAGTTTCAGTGACAACACTTCAAGTACAAATCAAAGTACAAATACGTGTAAAGGTCTTTATGAACTATTTATGTATTCCTTAAAGGTTCGTATAAGCAGTTATTCATAATACGGTATGCAACAATGAAAAGGGGTCGCTTTCATCTATGAATTCCTAAAATGAAGATGTTCCATACTTATTTATAGAAAACGTGTGTAGGCAATATATTCACTATAACTTGGTGTGAGTAAATTGTTGATGACTGAAAGGTTGAAATGTGTCACTGGCTGTAAATTAGCTAGAGTGTGTAGATAGCAGGACTGTAGAAATGGGCTGATAGACCTACCAATCCACTCATCCACCCAGGCAAATGCCTGCCTATGTCCAAGCAGCAGCACATCTCGAACCACCTATAACACAACACAATGACCAATGATGAAACATTTACTCCCACATCTTTTTATCTTGTTGTTATTCAATGTTATTATGCTTAGAAGCACATTTTTTCAAGATTGAATCTGAAGAAGTACTAATTACATACAACTAACTGTGACATGGTAACCACTCATTTGAATGTTTCAGTAATCTATCTACCTTGGACATACTCACATTCACAGATTGTGAATGCCATTCAGCATGTGTTTTTTTTATTATTATCATCATCTTCTGACTATTGTCTTTTTCAATTAAACAAGTTGCGATAAAACTGGTATTCTTTGAGACATTCAGAACACTTAAAAGTTATACAAAACTGCAATCAGCCAAATAAACATCCAATTGCATTTTTAAAAATGACCGAAATGGTTTGTGGGACTGGACCAAAAGCAATACAAAGAAGGAGAAATGCGAGGATTTATTACTGCTACTTAAAGCCAAGGTTCAACTAGGACTAAAATGAAAGATCTAACATTCATCCCATGGGCGACCTCTCACCTTGTGAACAAACTGCTCCACACGTGTCTGCAGACCCCACACCTCAAACTTGACGGTGACCAGTTTGTATGAGCACATGACGGGATCCTGGGTGTCCCTCCAGCCCTCCTGAAGAATCCCCCGCGACGTCTTCTCTGACTTGAAATACCGCAAGTCCTACAATGGGAGGGAAATTAACACACACACACACACTTAATATTACAATAATCAACCCAAACCTTCAGGCATCGTTGTTTCTGCACTCCAGCAGAGATGTAAGGCAGAGCCTAAAATTAGATGCATGACTGAATGCCGGAATTAAATACCATTCGCGTTAACCCCTCTGGTCCTTGGAGAATCTCTATCCAGGCTCATTAGAGCTGAGGCAATCTGTTAGCGTACAGCTCTGAAGACAATTACCAGCTCTCACACTTCACAAACTCTGATGTATGAGAGGCATATAAAGCAGCAAGTGCAGCGGCTAGACAAGTGGGACTGAGGTCTCAAGCCCCCAATGTTTGTATTAGAGCAAGTGTGTGGGCTTCAATATCAAAGTTTACAGATAATAATAATACATTTTTTATATATTATCTTCCTTGCGAAGGTCCTTGTAGGGATTTCAGATGAAAATATTGGATATAAAACAATTTAGACACAGAAAACCTGTGAGTAAGATCACAACATGACAGAAACTGAAATCATACCGTTTCATCTGAATCACAATGTTTTACAACTGCATTTCCAGTTACACCCCTCCAGTGGTGTTAGCTCCCAATTGCTATGAGCGTCTACACACACACACACACACACCTGCCTACACATGCTCACCTCAGACTCTTTATAGTAGCGCTCCGGGATCTCATCGTAGGCGATGTCGATGAAACACACCTCCCTCTCCTGCTCCTTCAGCTCGGTGTCAAAGATCTGAAAACAGAACAGATGGGTTTGCCAACGCTCACTGCAAGCCTCTGCCTGCCAATCTGAGTCCTCACAAAAAAAAAAAAAAAAAAACCACCTCAGAAATGTGTCTTTTCCAGGTTACATCATCAGACATGTGGCTGGCAAACCTGCCTTACTGCTTGGCTCAAAGGTTGGAAATTATTCATACTGTTACTCACACTTGACTGCATATCTTGTCACTCTCTGTTCCCTCAAACACTAGAAGCACAAAATGTGTTTGCTAACATAACCATTAGGTGGTGCCCTTTGCCCATGTGCCAAAGAACACATTGCAATTACTTTATCATATGTTAAGACAGTCAGCTGGTTGTACAAAAAGTGAGTGCAAACTTCTTCTTCCCTTCTTAGTTAGTTCTTATGCTGCTGAATATATAGAACTTCCTACTACAACAAATCAAGTTTGAATGTTTATACAGTACTTTCAAATGAATGCATATATCAATTTATCAATGTATGTACACTCCCTCACAGCAGCATCCTTGAACAGAGCTTTCACTCTATTACCTGCCATAGAGCCACAAGGGAAAATCTGTGTGCGTGTTGTTAAACGCGAGGTTAAAAAGGGCCACATGATTCATTTAAGGGATTATATATCTTTAATTGAACTAAAGGCAGGCTGCTGGAATATGCTGGCACAATAAGTGTGATATGTCAGCAAGCATGAGAGTCCCCAAGCACCAGGAATGGAAACTGGGATGACGAGGGAGGGAGAGAGGCAGAGGTGGATGAGAGGAGAAATGGAGGAGGTAAACAAGGACAAAAAAATGGGGTGGTGGAGGGGGGAGGCAGGACCAAGACCGTGTGTAATAAGAGGAGAGGGATGGAGTGATAGGGAGGGAGAGGAAAATAGAGTAGAGGAACAAAAACAGTGGACATTTATGAAGAGACCGGCAAGGAGAAGGTGGTGGAGGGAGGGAGCGGGAGAGGAAACACGGGTTTGTGTAATCAGAGATGAGAATGAAAGGGGGAAATATCTGCAATGAGCATGTGCGCACGACTTTGCAAAATAGAAATACATGAGCTTACTAATTGGCTCTTCCAATGGTTATTTAGGCACACTAATGTGATGCCATATTGTACCAAGACAGAGGGAGATGAGATAGAAACATAAAGAAAGTGGTAGAAACATAAGAGACAGAGGAAGAGTGAGAGGGTGAAACAAAGAAAGATAAGGAGAAAAGGGAGAAGGGAAAAAGACAAGTTAGACAAAGAGAAGACAACACATTGGCACCCCATGAATGATAACAGCGTGCTGATCAGTAACATGTCACCTTGTTTTGACCTGTACATGTAGCACCCCTTAAGGCCATTTTAAAAACGCCAGACAGGCAAAACCCCAAAAATGTACCTTCACACATTCTGTTCCCACTTCTCCCAACACGAACAAATCTCAATGAATCACTGCTAAAGTACCAATGCTATATGTCAATACTATGTACTATTCTAGTGCATATGACAGCATGTGTTGGTGAGCTTCACTTGTTTATTCTCCAGTGTAAATACACTACAACCGTAAAACACAGACAGACAGAATGGTAATATCAGGACACAGAAAGGGCATTTGTCCTAAAATGCTGTGCAGCTATGGCCTCTGGAGGCTGAGAGTAATTACTGATTAAACACAAAATTGGACTGGGCTGCACTAAAAAAAAGAAACAACACACAAAACAGACCAATCTCATTCATGGCACGCATAAGAGACCATCATTAACTGAATAAAATGAGGCTGAGAATATTTTCAGTTTATGCAAGGGTATCTACAAAAGGTTAGGTCACTGCGACGTTGGAAGCTATTTAAGGAATAGAATAATAAGGAATGTGGGTCTTGGACATGACCACTTTTTGCAAGCTCATAACTGTGTCTAAACTGGGCGTGGCTTCGAATGTGCAAGACTTGTTGGGGAGTCTGAAAGCTGAAGATATGTAGATGGAGGCTGCAGTGATGGGATGCATCAGTTTTGATTAGAAAGTGACCGGCCATGTGTTATCACGTGTGACCAATTAAAAAGAAGAAGAAGAAAAAACAACAGTGGAAGAAATAAATGGTGCTTAAAAGGTTTGAAAAAGTGGAAAATGGCATGAGACAAGAGAGAAAGAATGAAACAGATGCGTTTTCTTCTTTCTTTCTGCCTGCTGTGTAGTTCAGGAGTCCTTGGAGAGATTACAAGAGCAACCCGTGCCTCAGGACACATGTTAAAGCTTAAATTGTGAGTGTGTGCACATGCTGTGTGTGTGTGTGTCTGACATTGGATGTGGAATTCTACTGTTACTGCAGCCTCCATTCAAACGGTGCACAGTGTCCACTCACACACCCACTCATATCCTGTCCACACAACAATGATTTCCCTCCCTCACTTGCACCATTCCGTCCTTTTCCTTCCTTCCTCCGCCTCTGAATTCTTTCCACTCAGTAAAGCCCTTCTTTTTCCAGCTGTTCTTTCCTTTCGGCTTATACACAGCAGTAAGACACCCCGAGTGGGCAGACGCACGGTACACCATCAGAATCCACACATGGGAAAACACTCGATCATAGAGAATTCGTATTATTTCACAGCATCCTTTATTGAAAATATACCTCACATACTCATGAACTGGTTTAAACAATGTCATAAAACCTGCAGTGGTTGCCCTGAAGTGGTGCATCTGTATCATTGACTTGAATGCATGTAGAAGATGTAATCTCTTATATCTCTGCTCATATGCACAGGCATTTCAAACTGTCTGACTGGGCAATCTAATCTAGACACACGCATTTATGCAACAGAACTGTGATTTTTCCTCATCCATGAAGTGCATTTACGGTAGGGGACTTCTGTTAGATTTAATAAAAAAGTCTTTGATCTGTCGCCTTGTCTTGTCGAACCTACCAAGGATCAATCTATAACAACACTACATGTTTAATGCTCGCTGACAGTCTGTCCATTTCTGTTTCCCTCTTTGCTGTACATACATGTATAAACTACTCTGAGACACATCAACAAGACGCTTGAGCAAAGCAGGGAGCCATTCCTCCCTTATACAATCGCCAAATCACTGACAATTTGAAGCAAAAACATGAAGACGCAGTCAAATGAACCTGCTGGCCACCAACCATGATATATTTGAGGCAATTTCTCTGTTGCGAATACCCTACCATTCTTCTTCCTCACCGTCCAGGCAGTGGCAGCATTTCATAAGATGACTACTGCGCCTATAAACTGGAGAGTGGAGTAAAATATAGAGAGAATGACGCCCAAACAGCCCAAATTAAATTAGCTGTCCGACAAGCAGAGCAGTTTTTGGCAGACTCTCAATGCGCACAGTATAGTTATAGGCATTATGTGTCGACGGGATTGCACAGGGGTTGCCAAATCTGCCCAGATGATTTTACGAATGTAGCCTTCACAGGTTTCGTTTGTGACCATATGTATGTCTGCTATGAGATATTTAGTTTAAAATTGGTCTATTTTTTCTGTACAGATTTCTAAAGAAGAAAGGCAGAGAACCAGCAGCAGAGTTATATTAAGTGAAGTTGTATGGGCGTTAGAGCCTGCCTGATTCATTGACTGGGCCTATGGTCTGATTAAGATTGGTGTATATGTCAACTGATAAGAAACTGCAGTACGGAAACAGAAAAGACCTTTTGGAGGTACTTTAAACTGTAAAATATCCTTCTCAGCAAATATTATGGTCACATTTCTTAAAAAAAAAAAAAGATTTAAGTAAAGAAAAATATTAATTTCATGTTATGTGGCCGTATAAACAAATTCGCTCATATAGTTTCATAAGATCTTGTGAACACTAAAATATCAATATCAGACCACAAACTCAATACTGAAAGTATTGTTCAGGATAATAATGGGACACATTATTGTCACTAATAGCCAAATCAGGTCCAGCAAAGCAGTATTTGCATAGCCTAAAATCACAAATTGCTCAAATTGTACAGCACACAACACCATCCATCCTTAGACCTCAGATAAATCCCTCCTCCCTCCTAAATGGACAGACCTGCATTACATGTCGTATGTGCAGAGTACTGACACCACACTCCTTGCCAGGGTGTACCACTGAGAAACTAACTCATCCAAAATCCCCAAAAGAACCAATGAAAGTTCCTATCACACACAAACACACACAGTATCCTCACATTGTCATTGCATCCTTTGTTGTCCTCATATTTTGTCTCTATGTGGATGGAGAACTTGGGCAGGAATGAGCACTGTGAATAAAGACAGAAAGACATCATTGTTGTTTAAAGCATTCAAAGAGTAAATACATTAGTGGTGAACAGTCGATCCTGCAGAAAGTTAACACTCCTTACTTATGGTGATAATCCAGATAAGGTTACTTGGCTTGGATCTGTGTCTTAACTCTAGTTTATGGCATACAGCTGTATGCTTTGCTGTGAACGCACAGTATTTCATTTTTCTCCTTGTCAAAACATACAAAGGCCAAGACAATTCTCATTGCTTTTGTGAGTCTTTTGCCTAAAAACTAATCTTGGCATGGGTATATTTATACTGACTCATGCATGAACACAAAACGCTGCCACAGATAAACAGAGACAACATCAAGCATTCTGTCGCCGTTGTTGTCTTTCCCCTCTTATCCCCGCACCCTTAAGCACCGTGACTCATGACACTTGTCACTCTGCACGACAGAAGCCCTG
This sequence comes from Gadopsis marmoratus, assembly GCA_036023855.1. NCBI lineage: Eukaryota > Metazoa > Chordata > Actinopteri > Centrarchiformes > Percichthyidae > Gadopsis > Gadopsis marmoratus. The sequence continues at coordinate 551 of JAVQJF010027590.1, read as the reverse complement.
CAGCGAAGCCTAATCGTGCGCATGTGTGTCTTGAAAATGTGCCACCTTATTCTACCAAAGCTTTGTGCGCTTTCAAGGGTTAATCATGGGTCACAAAGGCAGTTCAACTTGTTAGTAAAGACATACCCACTGGTGTGAAATGGAGGGCTAAACTGAGATGTTTCGATCACTGCAGACATGGAAGATGCAGGTGTGAATAACAGCAAGACACTGGGGCTACGCTTCAAACAGCAGAAGACTGCATAATTCACTTCTGTAAACAGACATTATAGCTTCTATAAAGAGTGAACCACAAATGCTTTAATATGTGAATGTTTGCATTTTTGTATTGTTTGACATGTTACAAGCTGCCAGGTCCGTCAAACTAAAGTTAATAAATCCCCAAAGTTAAAACACCCGAGTATGAGGCTTTAACAATGACATCTCTCATATGCACATGAACACACAACCATACATAGACACTAACATACTGTATATATATATATATATATATATATATATATATTGAAAGTCCAGCAAAAATCGGTATTGCTGCTTGTTCTTTCAGCCCC
>JAVQJF010027576.1:0-14463 GCA_036023855.1 Gadopsis marmoratus | reverse complement strand
CTAATAGGACAGGAAAGAAGATGTGTTCTCTTACACACATTTGTGTTAATTCTTTGGATTTTAAATATTAGCTTTTTGTGAAATATTAGATCATTTTACGTTTGAGCCTTAAACAGCTGTTTAAATGAACATGGCATGGGGATAACAACACAGGGTCAATAGCATGCTAACAAAGTATACTATTGTGTACAAGGTAAACATTCTCTTGTAATCATTAGCTAGCATTATTATTGTGAACATGTTAGCATGCTGATGTTAGCAGCACTGATGTGCCTAAATACAGTAGACTCTTGTCCTGGTGAGGACAATTTCTAAATAAAACACTGACTATGAGGGTAAAGTGCTGACCAAAATGATGAACCTCATAGTGACTCTCCTCTTAACTCTGGTTTGGTATACGTTCCTGCAAAAAATTATTTTAGTTCACTAGATGTTCGCAAACCTTTAACTCTGCCCTGGTCAGGAGCTTTTTGTTATGGGTACTTTTATTTCAGTGGAGAGGAGAGGAACAATTTTGCAAGGACAAATGTGAATGGCATTGTAGAGCACTACAACAATCAGGGAGAACAGGAGAACTAAGCAGAAAAAGTGCACTACCTTCTGTTTGCCTGCCTCACCTCAGCGAGCTGTGTGGGTGAAGGTGTATGTGTGTGCATGTATGTGTACCATGCAGGAGACAGGCGGTGAAATGGAGCAATACTGGGTGGCATGCCTGAGTGACAGAAATGTAGTGTAAGTGTATGTAGTCATAGCAGTCTTTCTTTCTTTCTTTCTTTCCCTTGTCCCTCTGCATAATATCATATTCCATTATCCTGCTCTCATTCTTGCCGTCCCTAATGTCTTGTGCTGTTCTTAAATCACTCAAGGGACGTATAGCTGCGCTCACACACACACTCACACATACACATGCACGGAAACCTTCTAACACTATACCCTATTTTTGATTTTACTATGTGTGGTTATGACAAAAAAGAAGAAAGAAAGGCAGGATGGAAGGAAGGAAGGAAGGAAGGAAGGAAGGAAGGAAAAAAGAATGAAATAAATGGAACAAAGAAAGAAACTAAAAGAAAGATGGAAAGAGAAGGGGGTGACGAAAGAAAAATGAAACGAAAGAAGCCAGCAGCCAGACCAAGTGAAAGACAGGAAGTCAGCTCATTGTCTTACCTCCAGGCATTTCTTTACATCAGTGTACGACGCAGTTGTACTGCGCTGCATTAGACAGGAAAAAGTGTACCAGAAGAAATGAACAAAAATGCCATGCAATTAATTTCCTCTTCTCTCACTAATTCAAATCATGTGCATCCTCCAGAAACCTCAGAGCAGTTTGCTTTTTGTTGCGTGGCATACAACTGACATATTCCTCCATGTAATTTTAACAAGATGTTTATACTGCAGGAACCTTTTTAGGAGCCCATGGACCTTTTTAGGGACTTCACCCTCATTTTCACTGTAGGAACCAGGGTCTACATTTAGTTGCTGAGCCATAGTTATTGGACCATAAAACGTATCTGCACTGGAACTAGGACTCTTGGACAAGGAACTGTTGAGGTGAGTGTTGTGTGGCTGACTGGCCCAGGAGAGTGGGCTGCCAGTTCACTGCAATTGGATATTACGTCTGTCCTCTCTCACTTTTGTTTCAATCCATTCCAACTTTACCTGGGCCCCGCCCATTTCCCCATCTCTGTTATGTGGTGACACATCACCACCTTAGAATTATAAGGTTCTATCTGACATTTTTGACAAATTTGAGTTATTCACATTCTTAATCTGTGACAACGTATTAACATTATTTGAGGTATTTTTTTAAGTTGCGTTCATTTTTGGACTTTTTATTTAGAAAATAAAAAGGTTCTATCTGCAAATCCAAACTCAAACTTGGTAATATAAGGTGCTATCTGTGAGCCAATCAGCACTTCGGATGCACAAAAGCAGACCAATCATGTTTCGCTTCTTTGTCATGTGACGTCCACACCGCTCCGTAACTGAGGGGAAAGAAGCAGGAACTACAAGTCGGCGGAGATGAGATGTCACGCAAAAATCGAGGATTTTATTAATGGTCTCGTGAAGGACAGCAGTACAAATGCCAGGCTCAGTCTTCTTTTAAGCATTTTAGATCTTGCTGATCGCTACCACGTTAACCAAATAATGCTAGCGATTTAATGTTAGCCTGGCAGCTAATGTTGACATTAAGTGGCAAGCACTAAATGATCGGCGTTTTGAAGTTTATTTCCTTTGCTCCAGTCACAGGCAACGTCGTAAGATGGAGGTTATGTTTTCTTCTTGACCCACCTGTACCTGTACTTGTATTGAACTGTAGTTGTGACGCTCTCTGGTATTGCTCACTGAATGGATCAAGACGAAAACGTAACCCCCACTGCACGGCATTGCCTGTGACTGGAATAAAGGTTATGGACTTGGAAAAAACCTGAACCGGTCCTACTCTATAATTTTTGCTATTAGAAATTAGAAATTTTGATGCTCAGTATCTCAAAACTGTGCAGGATGTAGATAGAACCTTATAATTCTAAGGTGGCAACATGGATAAATAGTGGATTGGAGCAAGATGGATAAACAAAAGGAGAAAAAATGTAAAGGTGGTACTGAAAAGCTGAGAAAGAAGAGGTTAAGGTCCCTTGAAGTGCATGCAGCCAAGTGGTTTAAAATCCCAAATTATTTGACACCATTACCATTCAGTCATCTCAGCCTAGTGAGCCTGAACACTGGCAACAGAGAGAGCAGCCCAGTGAACCCAGCAATTACAGTTCAACTGTCAGTCAAGGTTTTGCAGCAGCAAGACAGATGATAGGGATAAGATAAGCAAGGTTTAACTTTTGCTAGCTGGCTATTTAGCTACTATATCAGGTGCCTTTTGTTGTTCATATTTTCATTGAGTCGATGTGCTCGTCAAGGTCACTTTTCATGATCTGACCAATCACAGTATAAATGGGGCTTCAGAAAGCTTTTGAAATGCTGAACTCATTGTTATGCATGGATGGTTATGATTATTGATAAGTTAGTAATAGGCTTTAACAACTCAGAGACTATACACCAATTGTAGACCATTTTCATGTCACAAAAATGTATTGAAATAACAAAACCTAAAAGAAATTATAAATGTTGGTTGTGTATTTCGGAAACAGCTGTATTTTCTAATTGGAATTAATATTATACAAGTGGTATATATGATACTATTATATGAAATTACATGAATATAGTAACAATATATAGTTTATATATTACAGTATACTATCATTATATGAACATTATATTTTGATGTAATATTAATATACTAATTACTCTGAGGATAGTGCATCTGCAGTTTTTAAATTTATAGCATTGCTGAAAGAAGTGAGCTGCTGCAGAAATTGTTAATTTAATGAGGTAGGAAATATGTTTATTTTATTCTATGACTTACTCGCCAGTCTTTTCACCAATACAGTTTTTTGAGAGATTCTTTCCACTAGTGCCATTGTGCCAATATGTGCTGCTTCTAGTCAGCCTACCCTTGTTCTATTTTACTAAAATTATTGTTATAAATATTGTTCAGTAATCTTGTTTACATAAAGTGTGCTGTGGGTTGTGTGGGTGGTGGTGTACCACTGGGGGGAGACCCCACTGAGGACAAAGGACTGTTCATACTAACAACAGCAAGAAAAAGAAGAAAAGACAGATGTGATCACACACAAACATCTGATCATATTCCCTGATGTGTCTTTTTGTAGCTGATGAAATACAGAAGTAATCGTTATATTGCAGGTGCTGTGCGGAGAAAACCCTTTTAGCTCTGAAAAGTCACCTTGTTAAACTGTCCTGTCGGAATGGAAGAAGCTGCAAATGACAATAAAACAGTAAAAAACATTAAAACAGAATTAATTCAAATAACTGTACATAGCGTTGTGACCCGGATCTTAGGTCACACCAAATAGGAGACACACCATGATAAAGTTTATCAGTATTATATTTTATTAACCCAAATTAAGTCAATTAAACTGCCAATTAAGGATTATTAAGGAGTGGGGTGTTATTGTCAGTATAGTACAGTCAAGATTTTGCAGCAGCAGTATAGTTAGTGGTGTAACTGTGCATAACTGATGGATGGGTGTGTATGGGTAAGGCATAAGATTAAAGTTAATGACAGCAGACGAAAGGGAAAGGGAAGTCGAATTAGTAACAAGCATTGTTGGGATAAGAGTGTGTACAGATGGAGAGGGAGAGGAGGAGAGAGAAGCTCAGTGCATCATGGGTAGTCTCCCTGCAGTCTTTATTTATATAGCGCCATATATATCATAGCACTTGTTCATATAGAGCAGGTCTAGACCAACTCTATGAGGTGTGGAGCCTCAGCCTCAGGTTTGGTGTAGGTGCAAGTAAATGATCACTCAAAGCGTAGCTTCAAACTCAAACTGCATTGTATTTCAACTTGCCTCAAAGCTATACAATACATACAGGTAATTTTTAGTACACCAAACAGGTTCTCACTCAAATTGTCTCTTGTTCTTCTTTTCTTCCATTACCGTTCCAGTTCAGTCTCTCTTCCCCGAATGTGTCTTCCTTCATTTTTATAAACCTTCAGTCTAATATCAGCAGCAATCAGCTGATTTGTCACAGCTGAGCTCCACCAGCCCGTGGCAACTCAGCTGCTGGCTTCCACAAGCTCGATGACTGCGGTGAGGGCATGGCTGGCTCTCCCACGATTCCTTGGCCAGGTCCAAAAGCCCCTGTGGATTCCATGGATAAAACAACTTGAAGGGGGAGAACCTGGTTGATGCTTGGGGTACCTCCCATACCGCAAACAACAGGTGGAGCAGCAGCTGATCCTAGTTGCGGCCATCTTAGTCGAGTGTCATTCGCAGTGAACCTGCAGAACTATCAACAAGATGATCAATTTTGGAGGACTAAAGTTAGCACAGGAGTCCTCTGTTATATTGAGATATGGCATTGAATTAATTGCTGATGGAATTACTTCCTTGAATTTTACTACAGCACTTTCAGATAGATATCTAGTGAAGGAATGTTTGCCTAACAATGTGGAGTCCAGTAATAGAATTTCAAAAGTTAAACAATGGTTGGATAAAAAAAAACTTCTGTGGAAAGACTGTTAGATGTTCATTTTCAATGCCATAGACAAGAACAAGGTAGAGGGTGTGGTTTAAATAGTGAGTGGGTTTATGTACACTCTGACAAAAGCCAATCGAATCTAATAAGCTAATCCCTAAGTGGCCGGTATCGCCAGGCCGTCATTGTTTGTTGGTGCCTTCCTAAATCTTTACAAAAGCATAAGCATTTCCTATTTTCTGCCACCTCTATGGTTGGTTTAGTTGTTCTGTGTTTAGGCACTTAAAAGTACTCATGCTGAGATCAAAGTACACAACATTTGCTTTTCAATATGATTAGTATAATTTGGTCTGTCCGTAACTCTTGTTATCACTTATCACTGCAGTAATTTGATTTCTCTTGAAGATTGAAAGGTAAACAATAAAACTAGAAAACCTTTGCTTGCAGTGGCCTGTGAATATTTACTCCACTACATCCAAAAGTTAACTAAATAATCGACTCTCTATCCTTTATCCAGTGGTGCTGCTCCACACAATGTCCTTGAGTTAATTGTCTTTATAATGTTTGTGTCCTTTGTCATATAACACAGGGTGATGAGAAGACAAACAATCAACAGGTCAGGAGTTGTGATGTTACGTGCGATCCGCACAACGTGATTAGTTGATGCCTTTATTCACCATGCAAAGCCCTGAACCCCCCCCCCCAAAAAAAAATAACTGACCTTGTTTTGAGAAAAATTCTGTCCCTTTTTTGCTGTGTAATATTTGCTTTCTGTGTGAAAGTGCTCATGACAAAAACAGTTGTCATGGTTAAAAGAAACCAAAGTTGACCTTTGGCAGGGAACATGATGTGAACAGCGGTCACATCATATGTCACTTTGTATTCCCAACCTTCCACACTGATCTCCATACATCCAATGCTGTAATTTTTCTGGAGGACAGGCCCAGTTTACTGGATAGCTGAGTCTGCTTTCCATCCATTGCTTGTCCATTCAGCCTAGGAACACAACACGCTGCATGGTCTCTGCAGAATTCTGTGGCTGCATACGAGTGGGTCAGTGGGTTGACAGTTAAGCTGCATCCCTAGTCTTGTGCCTCTGCTAGTCCTCTCTTTGCTGTTCAGAACAAACGGCAAATGGAGAGATTTCTTTACTTTGTGTCCCTGCTGTAATTACTTCACTTTAAGTCACATAAAAACATACACAATTACTTCATATTTGTACTAACATGTGCAGAGATCTCACTTATGTCATTGCCATATCGATAATTTGACTATTTCCCTTTTTTACAAATGAAGAACATATATAAAAAGGTAAGAGATCAATATATGACCTTAGCAAGTGCTCTCCTCAGTTGATGACCTCATCTAACTGGTCAGTTAAAGCATCAATATGGAGCAGGAAGGCAGGTCCAAGCTGTCAATCATTATAGTGGACAGTGGGAGGCTTCATCCAGTCCCGTTTCATACAGCCATCCTCAACCTGTCCTGTATTACTATTGATTATTCTCTCGTGACAAGGTAATATGACTAAATATCATTGCAACATAAAGAGATCTTAAATATATATTTGGAGCAGTGCCAAATAATGTACAACAGTTGAAAAGGCAGCCAAGTTTTACTTTTATAGACATTTCCATTGTAACTTCATCACTGTAGCAACTGTGCAGTTACATAAAGAAATGTATAAATACACTGCTTAAGCAAAGTATAGCATCAAGCCAATTAAACTTCTGGGATACTGATCTGGACAGTTAAGTAGCAGAGGAGGTTAATCAGTTTCAGCTGCTTTGGTGTTAATGGAATAAACAACAGGTGCACTAGAGGGGCAACAATGAGACGACCCCCAAAACAGGATTGGTTTTACAGGTGGAGGCCACTGACATTTTTTCCCCTCCTCATCTTTTCTGACTGTTTTCACAGTCTGTTGCACACCCCAGTGTCAGTTTTAAAATTATAATAAACACAAACAAACAAATAAACGATAACAGTTCCTTTCGTCCGTTGTCTCTTTCTTCTTCTTATTCTCTCTGACAGCGCCGGCTGGCACACTGTCTGTTGCACCCACAGTTGCCACCACTTCTCTTCTTCGTTTCTCCTTCTTTGTCTTTCTCCTCTCCTCTCTCTTTCTTTCTTGTGATCCACGTCCCTTTATCCTCACCTGATAATCAGGTAACTCAGTCCAGCTGGGTAGCACCTGTTCTCCTGGCTGCCCAGCTGCACGCAGGGTTTGTAGTTCTCACCTTTTTGTCCGGGTTTGTAGTCCCCGAGGCCTCCATACAACCGGCGCACACTCCGCGTCAATCACCCAGCCTCTTGCGACGTCACAAGCTTCAGCCAGGCCACGCCCCCACAGAAGACATGGGAGATCAACAACAACAGAGACAGACGTACAAACCATGACAGGAAATGCTTGTCCTTCCCATCAGCCTCAGTTATACTTTGTGTCTAGGGTGAATTAGCAAATGTTAGCATACTACCATGCTAAAGTAAGACGGTGAACATTATTCTTGCTTAACATCAGAATGTTAGCATTGTCATTGTGTGCATGGTAAATGGACTGCATTTACTCTTTCACCCTTTCACTCACAGGCCAATGGTGGCAGCACCGCCATGCACCTTGCATGGCCTGCAAGGTCAGGAGCACCTTGACATTCAGTTTCTTGCTCAAAGACATTTCAACATGTGGACAGCAGGTACTGGGGATCAATCCACCAACCCTGGAATTAATGGACAACCCGCTGTACCTCCTGAACCACAGTCTCCCTTTGAGCATTTAGCTCAAGGCAAGACTGTTCCCTTCCCTGCCTATGGCTAAGAGCCAGGGAAATCAGAAAGTATTGAGAGACAAACAACACATTTTTGGTTTTGGTCTTGTCATTGGATTTGATGAGAACATGTATTGAACAAGTACAGAATAATTCTTATTAAACCTTATTCCTTAGAGATGCACTAATAAATATTCTTACATTAACAATGGGTCAACTGTAATATGAAAGGTTTCACTCATTGGATTAACCCTTTGCAGTTCCCCTTCAATGAGTCTTTCAGCTCATCGCTCTGCTTTTCAGCTTGCAAATGTACAGTTTTGGTGATGTTGATAGATACAATAGGATGGGGAGGGGTGAACAGGAAACGGATTCAACTTGTTTGCCCTATCCAGGTCCCCCTGTACCTGGGTACTAGTCTGCTTGTAGCCAGTGATGCTCCTCGTTCCACTCCTCGTGCCACTCCACACATCCTTTGCATTGTTCTGCTGGAGCTTTTGTTCCAGCTTCCTCCTGTATCTCCTGTAGTTCCAGTCTGTTGCTTCAAAGTAGCCCTGCAGATTGGCTTCCTGTGACCATCTCCTCACTGTCCAAGTACACAGGGTTTGGCTCTGCTGCCAATATCTGCTAATGTAGTAAAAGCTAAAGATGTGTCAACTGTTTGTCAAAAAGGTAAATTTTTTACTAAAACAGAAAAAAGTCTGAATTATGGCACAATAGCTTTGTGATCAGAAGCTACAAAGCAATAATTAAGAATTGTAAACTGTGTGTGTGGGGTGGTCTGTATCAAGGGCCACTACAATAACAGGAAGTGTCAGACACCATGCCTACTGGCCTGTTCCATCCCCAGGTACGTGCAATAGTCACTTTCTGGCAGCAGCTACTTTTGGGCCTCACTCTGAGCCTTGGCAGCCTTGGGCAATATCTGGCAGAGATTTGTCCTTGCTACTTAGTGTATTGGAGCTAGCTCTGCACCGAGCAAAGCACTGCAGCAATCTGTGGCCTGCAGCATCACTACAGCAGTGCAGGGTAGAAAGGAGGAAGAAGGACATACTGGGCTAATTTTTAGGTTTCTCTCTGGGGTTTCCTACTTTTTTTTATCATTCTATTAGTTTGAGTTTTTTTTACTTTGTTTCTTGATTAGCAGTAATTAGTCTTCTTTTGATTCCTTTTCGTAAAATTTCCTTTGTGTCGGTGATACAAATACACACACTACTCTACTCACAGCCCTTTTTGGCTTATTAAAACCAACCAAGTGGACTCAGTCTAGATGCACACTCACATTTAGACGCAGCAGGTTTTGCAGTGGGGCTCTGGGCTGTTTTATTACTGTAGCCAGTGTATGGATGGCTGGCTCCCTCCATGCCAGAGACCTGTCCCTTTGCGATACCACCTCTCCTCCTCCTGCCTTCCTCTCTCATTGTTCTACCTTGGGTATCCGTTGGTCTGTGTCATTATAGTGCAGTAGGAAACTCCAGGCATACATTAGCTTGTATCATGTCTGCTTTCCCTCCACTCATTCTGCTCCCTCTCCCTCTGCACAGTGTTTTCAAGCACAGACTGCCTTGCTTAGCAGATTAAATTAGCCAGGAAAAAGTGCTTTTTCCCCCTAAATGAGGGCCGACATTAGGTAGTTATTCTTCTAGCGTACACCACGTGGGCATACTGCAGTGCAGGGGAAACAAGATCTAAAGTTCAACTGACTGGCTGGCTGTATATATGACTTATGGAGATGCTTTGTGATTGATGGGATTTAATCTATTGATTTATAATGAAAAGACATCAAGGCTCTTTTGTTTTTCATCCAAAAGAGTTCCATCGATCCTCATCCACCACCACCTCCCCCCTCCTTGCTGATTCAGTGTGGTCCAGCTGTGCTTATGCATACGTCTTGTGAAGGTTGGCGGAAGTTACTATCAGAGTGCTTACAGAGGTTGATGCAAGGCTGATGCTGGCTGGCTACAGTAGGCTATTCTGTTCATCTCTCTGAGGAGTGAGGAAGGAAGAGAGGGTGGAAGAAGAGAGGGCATTAAATGAAGGACAGAGATAGAGAGGGCTTTGGCCAAAAACATGTCTGAAGCCATTTCTTTTATATACATATCTTAAGAATATATAATATAAGATATATATCTTATATTTATACATTTAGGCAGTATGTGCAACGTGGTGCATATACAGTACATCTGTTCATTTAGAGCCTATCTACACTACAAAAGTGACTCAACTTCTAGAAAATCAGTAATGAAATCAATTAGTAAGACAGAATTTCAAAGTGTAAACCACTAACACTATTACTACTACTACTACTACTACTACTACTACTTACTACTACTAACATTGTGCATTATTTGCACACATTCCCAAACAATTATAAAATATAAATAAAATTGAATTGATTCATTGAGAAAATAACTGGTAGAATTGATCACTAATGAAAATAATCATTAGTTAAAGTGTTTAGTCACTGTTTAATACTTTATCATGATTTGAGTATATCACAACTCACCGGGCAAAATCTGCGGTAGGTTGCTGGATCCTGAATGTGGATCGAGGTCGGAGGCTGAACTGTGTTGAATCAGTTCAGGATGATCAATCTCTGACAATCCTTCGGTGGCGGACGAGTCACTCGTGGGGTACACTGCTGACACCAAACTGGTAGCAATTTTTATATCATGAGTGTGAAATTAAAAACCTTCAAACCAAATTGTTTTTTTGAGCTTCATTTCCTGCAGGAAAGGACAGTCAGTTATACAGAGAGTCAAAGCAGTCTGTGAAGCAATGTTCACACTGAATATTTATAAAACAAAGGAAAAGGGAGGGAGGCTGCACCTGCGTAAGCAGCTTCAGTTACGTTGAAGTAAGGTCGTTCTGACATTTATATCAGAACTAAGGAAAACAGATATTGTGAGCTATGAGAACGAAGACATGGTTCATCATGTAATTCAGACAGTGAGTAACAGAACTTGATATTTAGATATCACAAGATTAATAAACTAAAATCACACTCAGTCAACGTAATACTTAAACTCAAAGAGTCAAAGATAAACATTTCTATCACACCAGTGACCACACTTAAAAGCAGGGTGAAAAGCCTGTGGTCATAGTCTTCTCCTGGCTGCAGCCACCTGCCTCTCTGATCGCTCTCCAAGAACTCAGGGTCTTTGCATGTCTTTGTGGTCTTGACACAGTCTTATCTTAAATGAAGTCATGCTATTGCTCTCAGTTGTACACAAGAGAAATGATGGTAGTAGTTGTGAGCAGAATGAAAAAAGAGCTGGAGAAAGTCCATACTGTGCCAAAACAACTTCTTCATGTTTTAATATGATCCATTATAATAGCCATTACAATAGTGTCAGATCTTGTGCTTGTTTGTGTTGAGGTTAATCTTTGACACCTCCTGCATGTCGCCATCTGTCAGCAACAGGGAGAGAGGGTGAGATACAGAAATGAGACAGCAAACAGGTTGAGGGATGCAGAAAACTGTGACGTGCAGTGAGGAAGAATGCAGACAGACAGATGACTAGAGAAAGAGTGGGGGATAAATGAGTGGATGAAGTGGAACAAGAGGGGAAGAGAGTGGGAAACCCACAGAGGGACGTATGCTGAGACATCCCAGCAACTGGCACACTGAGAACTAATGTGCTGTGCCACTTCATACTGTCTGAAATGATTCAATTCTCACTGACTTGGCAGAACTCACATTGCAAATGTGTGTGTGTCTGTGTCTGTGTGTGTGTGTGCGTGCGCAGAAGGATCCCAGCCAACATGCTGCTGTATCCTCCTCCTGGGGAGTAAACAGTATGCAAATCTTTTGCCAGACTATTTGTAGTGAAGTCACCTTTACAAGGGACATTGTGTGTGTGTGTGTGTGTGTGTGTGTCTATGTCTTTTCTGCAGTATAAGAGGACATCCTGATTGCTGCGTTGTTGCTACATGAGAGAAAATGTGATGTAATTTATGAAGTATCAGTTTGTGTCGGCTGCAGACACATTTCTAACCAAAAACTGTGGTCTACGTGGGTACATGTAGAGTATGTGAATAGATTTGTACAGTTAGGGTTGGAATAATAAGTTACATTTACATGTGTTAATGTCCTTTGTTATGTTAACATATGTTGTGGATTTCTTTGTTGAATCTTGATAATGTTAATAGGGGACATTAGAGTTCAGTGATCCAAGAATTTTCTTATTTTCAACAGGTTTTTCAAATTAAACAACACAATGCATTATTCGTAACTGCCCTCTAGGATGGCACGTAAGCATCATATGCTGCAAGTCATTGGCCAGACATAGCCACTTCCTGGAGTCTTTGCATGTTGCCTGGCAACCTCACGGTCTTTTACACTTCAGTTTTTTCTACAGACTAACCAATTATGGCTGGCTGTGGCTTCATATTTATCATACAGACATGATAGTGGTATCAATCTTCTCATCTAGCTTTTGGCACAAAGTGAATAAGTGCATTTCTCAAAATGTTGAACTATTTCTTTGAAACTCAAAGCATACCTACTGGTGTGATGTTGGGAAGCTCAGAAAGGTTCAAGGCTCAACGAGTTTACTTTATTAAAATTGAACTGAAACTGCAGTTTTTCCCAAACCTTTTGTTACTTAACCCCGACAACCTTCCAAGGAAGTCCATGTTGTAGATTAGTAGTACATAAACATAATTACTTTGAACGGTCCTTTAGTCTTTATTTGCTTACACCTATGGTAGTATATCCACCAACTGGAGGTCATTGCTTAAATTTAGTGTACCACAGCTTTCTCTTTCTGTGGTTTTGTTAGTATCTTTTCCTCCTTTCTTTCTCTCCCTCGTTCCACTGACATATAGGTCAGTGTGGGATAAGTGTGATGAGTTTGGGCACAGATCTCAAGCCTGGCCAGGCTAAATCACTCTAATTAGAAGCTTTTGATCTTCCATCTCAAGTTGGGAGCTGTGCATTCTCATTTCATCCCATTCTTGCAATTGTCTTATCTTCACTCATTTTCTTTTTGTTTGAAAAAAAAAATCACTTTTCATTTAATTCCCTCTATCATTTCTCTTTCTTTACATCTATCTCCTATGCTGACTTGCACACTTGCTTTCTGCTGTTTGTTGTCGTCCCTCGCCCCTCCATCCCTCCCTTTGTCTCCCTCTCTCTCAACATTGATTATTAACAAAGTACTTAGGTAATAAGGATTTTCTGAGTCACCGGATGATGTTTACTGTTATTCCTTCTGATGTGCTAACACAAGCAAACCTGTGTATGACCACTTAAATGCTTTTAAGAAGCTTGTATTTTTTGGTCAGTGTTTGCTCTTATTTGCAGACTTTATAATAGCTGGGTAGTTACCTGTCAGCAAAATCTTTTAGTATTATAGTTGTGTTAATTGACTTTGGCCTCTAGGGGACAGAAAAGCTGACAGACACACAGCCCTGACATATTATCGCCATATGCAATTGTCATGATTTTCATCTAGCAGAAACAGAGCAACATTATATTCCCATTAGTTTCTGTCCATCTCTCGACTGAAAGTTAGTTTTCTTAGGTTTGACAAAAAATATTTGGCTCTTTAGCTGCTAACTTGAACTTTCTTCAAAGCTAACTTTGTTTGTCTGCTGTTTGGTTTTGATGGTTGCACTAGCAAACAGTTGCCTATTTACACATCCAGCAGACACAGCGCAACATTAGCAATACGTTTGAGTCAGGTTTCTGTTCTCCTGATGAATGTCCAATGTTCACACTTCTTTTAGCTTTGGTGGGGTCTCTTCCTAGCCTGGGAACCAGATGAATGTGGGAGCTCATGTTTTATTTGCTCTGGCAGATGTTTCTGGTTGCAAAACAACCAAGATGGCTGCTGCTGATGTGAAACATTCTGAATCTGCTATGGTGTCACTGTTAAATGAACTGGATTGTATATTTTCTAAAAGAAGAACAAACAATGGCAACTCCAGAGAGATGAAAGTCAACAGCTCTAATTCCGGATCAGGTCAGTGTCACTACTGGTAGCATGAGGCGATACTTGGACTCTACAGAGGTTGCACAGACAGTCCAAATCCTCCAGGATGGCACATCAATGCATGCCATTGCCAGAAGGTTTGCTGTGTCTCCCAGCACAGTCTCAAGAGCATGGAGGAGATTCCAGGAGACAGACAGTTACTCTAGGAGAGCTGGACAGGGCTGTAGATGGTCCTTAACCCAGCAGCAGGACCGGTATCTGCACCTTTGTGGAAGGAGGAACAGGATGAGCACTGCCAGAGCCCTACAACATGATCTCCAGCAGGCCACTGGTGTGAATGTCTCTGACCAAACAATCAGAAACAGACTTCACAGGGCCCGATGTCCTCTGGTGGGGCCCTGTGCTCACTGCCCGGCACCGTGGAGCTCGATTGGCATTTGTGTGTTGGCAACATCAGAATTGGCAGGTTCGCCACTGGCACCCTGTGCTTTCCACAGATGAAAGGAGGTTCACCCTGAGCACATGTGACAGATGTGAAAGGGTCTGGAGAAGCTGTGGAGAACGTTATGCTGCCTGTATCATCGCTCAGCATGACCAGTTTGGTGGTGGGTCAGTGATGGTCTGGGGAGGCATATCCATGGAGGGACGCACAGACCTCTACAGGCTAGACGGCACCCTGACTGCCATTAGATATCGGGATGAAA
>JAVQJF010027574.1:0-15525 GCA_036023855.1 Gadopsis marmoratus | reverse complement strand
TCCTTGCCACTGTCGCATAGTGCTTGCTCATGGTGGAATTGTTGGGTCTGTAGATATAGCGTTTGCTTGGACTTGCTCTATATTAACAAGTGCTATGAGATAACTTTGTTATGATATAGCGCTATATAAATAAAATTTGATTTGATTTGATTTGATTTGTTATATTTTAAAGAATTATTCTCTGTGGTACATTGACTTTTGTGGAAAATGTTTTCATGTTTTAATATTTTATTTACCTTTTCATCATTCAGTTTCTCATTGGAATCTTAAATTGTACAAAGATGTTAATTTCATGTCCGAAAGCTGATTGTCTATATGTTTATAATTAGCCTATATGTTTATAATTAGCCTAATTTTGTCCGTTTTCACGTGACAAAAACGAAAGGTGCGGCCAAATTGAAGGAATCACTACTGAGTATCTAAGGTCCCATGACCAGTTTGCCAACTTCTGGTCGCCTATTTTACCGAAGAAGAAGTGTATGTAGAGATCTCATATGAGGATCTAGAGAGAGCAGTGCAAAGCTTAACCCCTGATGGCTCTCCTGGCCCAAATGACCTGGCCCACATCATTCATACCTTTTCAGCATTATTCCACATTTCAAGCCAGCTATTCAGTTTAGCGTAAGCCTTTCAACGTACAGCATTCACACAACAATTTCTTCAGAAAGTGCCGTTTCTAGTTATAATATATTATTCTCTGAGAACATTTACAACGTGCAGTCCCAGGGTAATGCAGGAATCTTTAAGTTAAATCTTTTAACGTATTTTAAAACTGCAATGCAGTTTAAATTTATACCAGTACATTTATTTAGAGATTGTCTTAGTTTGACCTAATTCAGATAGACCAGCAGGGAACAAAGTTCGGCATGGTTGATTAAAAGTAATACTAAGTAATTAAACTTTATTTATAAGGCGCCTTTTCGAAACACAAGGTTACAAGGTGCTGTACAATGATAGCTTACTCCATTAAAATAATTAGCAATACAGTTAAAACATGAAGCAGAGATGAAGGCAGAATTACAGACCAAAATTTGAAACACTGTATGCATATATATATATATATATACATATACAAATTTTTTTCAAAACCATCATCCCTGGTGTGTCCAATGTTTTTTTCATTAATGTGCGTTAGCAACATTTCTGTGATCTCTGTTTATTTGCACTCTTTTGTGGTGAAAGAAAATTGTAAAGATCAGGGAGAAATGTTTACATTTGTTTATTCAGTTCAGAAGAATTACTATGAGCTGGTTGATCTGCAACACTATCGCTGTTAGACATTGGAGGAAGTTTGTCAGCGCACTATAACTGTTAAAAGGCTGCACAGAATCAAAATAAAGGACACCTTTGTGCCGTTGTTATAGGAAAAGAATTAATGAATATCGGTGCATTTAACTACGAATTTGATTATATCGGCCAGTTATAAAATCTGACTCTGCAACATAGGCCAAGTTGTTATTTGTTGTTGTGCTCGCACACAGTAGGCGCGAGCGAGCATCAGCCAAAACAGTGACATGACATACAGTAGACTGAGCGTGACCGACCGGCATCATATTGATAGATGAGTTAAGTGAAGTTACACTGTTATTATAGTTTGACTAACTTTTTTGAGATTGAATGTCGTTATCAGCTTGGTAGATTACACTATATAGGCTAGTGACTTTGAACTAATCCAATGTTGTTGATACAATGACATGGAAGGCATCACAATAAAACTACCCATTTTATACATTTTAATTTTCTTTCATTTCAGGATTCAAGTACTGAAGAGTATGCAGCTCTACTTGAAGAAAGCAGTGACAGTGAGGCTAGGGGGGAAGGCAGAGATGCAGAGGTGCAGGGGGAGAGCAGGGCAGAGGCCATGGTAGGGGTAGGGGTAGAGGAAGAGCAGGAGCCAGTTCTGTCACTGAAGAGGACAGACTCTGGGTTGTGGAAGTGAACTCTGACCTGTAGCTGAAGAGATGTAAGGCACTCAGGAATGCGCATACTGTCATACTGACCCAAGTCCTCTACATAGAAATCAGTCCACAGGCTGCTATAGGCAACCGAGAAAGTCAAGAAAGGTCAAATTTTTTTATGTTAGTTACATTCAGTTCACACACAGGCAATATAAAGTGATTAATACTTAAAAATGTATGTAAAAAGTTACATACAGTACCTTTAAACATTGGTCAGATATACTTATTACAGCTGAACCGATTTAAAATTTTAAAAAAGAATGTCTGTTTTATGTATATATACACATATATATACATACATATATATATACATATATATATATAAAAAATGGGGCGGCTGTGGCTGAGGGGTAGTCCATTAACCCCAGGGTTGGTGGTTTGATCCGCTGTCCACATGTCGAAGTGTCCCTGGGCAAGACACTGAACCCCGAGTTGCCCCCTGTGGAGGCCAGCATGGCAACTGTGCCCCCATCGGTGTATGAATGTGGTGTGAATGTGCGTCCCCTAAATGTCTGTTTGTCTGCCCTGTGATTGACTGGCGACCAGTCCAGGGTGTTCCCCCGCCTCTTGCCCAATGTTCTGGGATCAGCTCCAGCCCCCCCCTTCGACTCTTGGATAATGAATGTTTTATAATTCCTATGTGATTGAACCATTTTAACACCACCCCAATTTTTTTCATATGAATATGGACTTCCGGTCGAAAAGGAGCAAACTCATTGGATGACACCATTTAACCCGGAACGTCCCTGGACGACCAGTGGTCAAAAGTTCGACATGTCAAAATTTGATTAAAGGAGTTGCATTATTCCTCCTCAACAATGACTACAAACTGCTAACACACATGTTTTCAAATCGTCTCAAAAAAGGGCTTTCTCAAATAATAAGTGACACCTAGTCTGGATTTATGAGTGGCAGATCAATACATAACAATGTGAGCCTACTCCTAGACCTGCTTGAGTATAATGATTACATACATAATATATGTATATGACTGTATGTGATTCACATATTTATATATACATTTATATATATGTATAGTGGCCTCATTCTTTTTCTTGATTTTTATAAAGCTTTCAACATGGTAGAACACCCTTTTATTTTCAAGACACTGGAACTCTGTGGCTTTGGAGAGAATTTCAGTACTGTAATCAAGTGCTTTTACCATGACAGCAACAGCTGCATATCTTCCTCGTTTTTACAATTAACAGAGGTATAAAACAAGGCTTCCCAATCTTCTTCACTCTTCATAGTTGCAGCGGAAATGCTTTCAATTCTTATCAAAAATTCAGATATTGAACAACTGAGTGTGTTTGGTAAACAAAAAGTCGTCAGCTGGCAGACGACACAGCTTTGGTTCTGAAAAATGTCGAGTAGGTTCCAAAGGCTATTCATGTCATAAATCTATTTTCCAAAGCATCTGGTTTACAATTGAACTTGAAAAAGTGTGATTTATCAGCTATATATGACTGCCATCTTGTGGCAGGACATGGTATTCCCATTAAAACTACAGTCAAATACTTAGGTGTGCATATTACAAAGGATGCTAAATTAAGTGAAACTTTGAATGTATGGAACAAAATGGATGAATGCAAATCAAGGTTAGATAGGTGGTTAAAGAGAGATCTTTCTCTTTTTAGTTGCATTTATATAGGACAAATATGGAAAGTATTCTCTTTCCATATCTAACAAAGCGGTAAGGACCATCAATAAAATAAACATTGATTACATTTGGAAAAAATATTCTCATTATTTAAAGAAAGCAACCATGGTAAAAAATTATGAAGATGGTGGTCTGCAGGCCACTGAATTTGAATTGTATAAATGGAAACTTAAAGATCAAATGGTTGAGATCCTTTCTAGCAAATAACAACAGCTTTTGTTTTTGTGTTCCCAGGGAAATGTTTAGAAAGATTGGTAGTATTCACCACCAAGTTGTGACTTTTTTGTTCAAAGATTACCTGTAAAAAGAGTACTGTTCTATTGGAAACTACTGCACAAACACAATTTCACACATGTTCCCATGTGGAATTGCAGATTTATTCATATTCATACCTGATGATTTGTCGTGATTGGCTGGTGATATAACTGGTTGTGGAAATTATGTATTTTAATTTGACATTTTTAATTTATGTGAATCCTTGGTCACATTTAGATATGAAAATAACTAGCTTTGTAAATTGCAAAAAAAAATTTTGTTTTTAAAAATACTGCCTCCATGACCCACTAAATGGCACTCTGAGGCCCATCATTGGGCCTCTCAATCTCAATCCCACTGATTGAAAACGGCAGGTGTAGATTGTCTTGTCATAGTGTTCTGCCAAAGGTGAACAAATCCAATAACTACAAATCTGTCATATTTTGTCATGGGACTCCCTATCTTATGTGTTCCCGCTGGGTTGAGATGTGGTGACAGATGTGGTAACAGTGGCTATACGCTGTGACCTCTAGAAGTATCTGCATTTGTAATTTTTTCCACGTTTTTATTGAATCTGTCACCCGTATGTATCTCTGTACTGTGTTGTTGCTCTATTCATTCTATTCAAAATCAAGTGGAGTAAGGTCATGTTAGGATTTGGAAACCCAGTTCATAGTTAATGTCCAACTATGCAAAGGCAGGATTTCCAGATGTGGATCTCCACTGGAAAGTTGTCAGTCCAAAGTCTCCCTCTAACACCTTTCATGGAGATCAGTTCATACAGTTCGGACAGGCTTACTGTAACTGAATCATTGACAAAATGAGGATGTAATCATCCAAAATTCTCAAGTATCATCAAGCATGAAGCACTTGAGGTTTGCAGCTCAATATGCCGACCCTCCTCCAACACTGTAGCCATGTTGTCCCATTACAATAATTACATGTGATTATGTATTTATGCTCTGTTATGCTAAGTAGGAGAGAGAATGACCCACAGACTGTTGTGGGTCATTCTCTCTCCTACTCTCCTACTGGGAAAGTTGGGCTTGGTATTTCCATGCCTCTCTCCCAAATCTGCCTGAAGCTGACTCTGGGTGAGAAAAAAATCAGAGTCGGTGCCCACTGTGATAGCTAATGATAGCTTATTTTCAGTGGAGTGAAGAGTTGTTTGTGCACTTTGTGCAAGAATTCTACTGATTGTATACACGGAGAGCATTTACTAGTAGTCATGGTTAGCACTATACAGCCTGTGAAAACAGTTGTGTAATGTCTTCTGTGGCTTTGGAGGCTTTAAGACCGCACATTTATAACAGAAAGCCTGGCAAGGAAAACAGCGCAGGGTGATCTTGAAAATGATTGTTTCATTAAGAAGAATATACTGAGGTTTAAACTGCAGTACACCATCTTGAATTCTTGATGCTTTGCCTCTTTTAGTCATTAATGTTGAAACATGTTTTGCCAAATGAGTAATTAATTAAGACTCACAGTGGTGGAAGAGGTACTCAGATCCTTACCTGTATGGATAGGTTCACAAGTCTTAAAACAATAGCCATATGTACTTTTAAACAGGTTCTGCTTGCTGTAATCATTCCACCTGTTCATACTGGCCAATGAAAGGTCCCTTCCTAAAGGGCTTCCAGTGGAAGTGATTGGGGACAAAGTCCACAGTCCTCGTTCTGTGTAAAAATTGATTCCACAGTTTATCTGAAACTAATACAAGGCTTCAGCAGTTAAGCAGCCAAGTATCTTTTAAAGTTAAGGTCTTTTTGGTCTCAAACTCCTTCAAGGTCCCACACTGTATATGAGTGCTATACTAATACTATACTCTAATGTTGTGAAATGATGAACAGCAGTTTTGTGTTGATTACAGTAGAGTTAGATCAGCTGCTGAGTCTATGTAACTGACATGTTGTACTCTGTACTCTGTTATCCAAGGCCACAATATCTTACTGCAGTGATTGTGTATACTCCAGAAATGACACTTGCGGTTGGAGAGTTCAGCAGACCTTAGTGGCTTGATATCTTAAAAACAAATAGTTGTGCTTGCTGCCAACACACAAAGAGGTCCAGCCGCTGGCCGCAAGCCTATGAGGACCAGACCTCCCAGCCTCCGACCACACCACCCTCCATCACCGAGGGATGGGCCTGCTCTCCTCTTCTCGGGGTGTGACCAGCACTGGAGGAAGATTCCACTCTGATCGGGCCAGCAGGTTCAGCATAAGTCAACACACACACAGACTAACAAACACTGTATAGCAGCTTGGTTTGGTTGATGTGAGCAGCTCTCGGCCCTGTTGACCCAGAGGCTGTCCCCAAATGTCTTAAATGCACATATTTAGATCAGGGAAATCAACATATGCTTGTAGGCATCTGGACAACACGCCCACAGAACTGGACATTTTCTAATATATATTTTAAAATGTGTCATGTTGATAGGGTTACTTTTGTCATTCCCTGTCTTTGTGATTGTTGAGTTGCCTGTACTTTAGCGCTATAGCTGTCACTGAGGTCACCAAGGTCATGTCCTCCTACAGATGCATGCAAAAGGTGAGGTTATTTTATTAGTTGCTTCCTATTTCAGACTCCTTATATTTAAATGTGACTACTTTTAGCCCAACTAAGGATTTGGTATAAATCCAGCAGTTGTTTCCCTTGTATTTTGAAAAACCTTTTATATTATGTTGGAGAATTACATTGACAGAAAATACAATTGTAACTCTTGATTGAATAGATCAAATATGCATAATCCTAACAATTAAGAGTTTAGGAAGCACATCTGACTCAGTAAACACAATCAGTCACAGATTTGAGTGCCGTGCTGTTCTCAGTGAGGCCTCTGGTGTAACATCATACCACTGTGCATGAAGCCAAATATGTCCGATAGCTACTCTTCGCCCTCCCTGCCGTCCTTTCTTGGTCTCCCTCAAAGTACACAGACCTCAGGCCCCTATAACAAACATGGCAAGAGAAGGGAAAAGAAGGTTTGTCATGGTAGCAAAGGATTTTCACAAATAAACCAGTTTACTTTGCATTGCAAAATACCACCACGTCAACAGTCAGGCGCCCAGCACTCAATGCCAAGGTCTCCAGGATCCCATGAAGCCCAACGTGTTTGTTAGGATGAGCGTGTAGAGAGAGAGGCCCTGTAAGCACAACAAAAGACACGTCAGCACAGAATTCTGAGTTTATTTGGAACAAGAGAGTAGCTGGCCAGAGGACGGGTAAACAAGGGGACATTGGGAGAGAGGAGCCGAATTGAGCCAAGAAGCTGTGGTTGCTGAGTGGGTGGGTCTGATTCGGGAGACTGGATTCCAGGATAGTCAGGTCAGACAGACTGGAGCTCTGGCGAGGGACTGACCTGTGATGCAGGGAATACAAGGTGAGTCGTAAGCACACTTAATCAGGTTACACCCAAAGTGAAGCCTAGCCATGGTTACCACACAGGTAAAGGGGACAATCGGGCAATGAGTGGAGATTTGAACTGGGTATAAGTACTGCAGAGAGGAATGACAGATGAGTCACAGCTGTGCCTGGTAATCAGCTGGAGTGGGAACTTGGAGTGCATCGTCAGTCCCGGACCGCAGCCACAAAGAGATACTGCAGTAATCACCACAGTGTTGGTGGGAAGACTGCCACAGCAGATTTGAGAGGGAGAAGTGGTGTGGGGAAGGGGGCATGATCAGAGATTATTATCCTTCATGACCACTGAAACTGAAATGCTATTCCATTTCAGACCCAGTGCAATTCTCCCTGATAAGAACCATGGATTGTGTTCCCCCACCTCTCGCCCAATGTCAGCTGGGGTAGGCTCCAGCCCCCCCCCGCGACCCTTTCGGATAAGCGGTATTAAGAATGAGTGAATGAATGAAGAACCATGGATCTTCAGTTTGACCAGCACTGCACATCCTGTAACAGTGTCCTGTTCCCATCGCCTCAGAGATCAAAACTCCTTCTATCACACCGTGATTACATAGTTTGTGACATTAATCCTGAAACGGTAAAATAACTCAGCTTGTTGTTCTAAGCTGAGTCCACCAGGAACTTGGTTTGTACCTAAATCATGCCAGACCACACATGAGTGTCAGCATGTCAGCTGTATAATTACAGTCAGTGAAGAGTGTGTATGTATAGTAAGTATGATGTGGCAAAAAAGCCCACATTTGCCATATTAACTAAGTGTCTTATGTTACCATTCAGAGCTTCCTCTACAGAGCTTCTGCTGCTTTCACTGAGGAACTGACCGAATAACTGACAGAGTGGGTGTAATCAGATAAAAAAAATTAAAAAGTGATCCAATTAAGATCAAGTTAAATTAAGACAAATGTCACATTTCCACACGAAACAGTAAAATGTTAAAACAAACAAATATTGTCTTGGGTTATTCTACATCTAGCATATTCTATAGCTAATCCATGAAATCAGCTTCATTTATTAGTTTCATTGGGAAAATAATGTGCACTTAACGAATGGTCAAACAAATGTGGATCTGATGAGAGTAGTTTTGGTCTGAGGAAGAATTCTCCTAGACAGCTGAGATATTTTATAAATACGGCCCCATTTGGCAAACACCATGGCTGCATGTCGAGACCTGAGTGGAAAACTCTGAAGATGAAGTTCCTCTAATACCCAGGACATGCCAGCTCCAGAGAAATATCAATTGTACTGTAGGAGTTGCGATCTGACTTTGACTCGTCTGCTATGAGACTCCACTTGGTTAATTCAATTCAATTCAATTTTATTTATATAGCGCTATATCATAACAGAGTTATCTCATAGACCCAACAATTCCACCATGAGCAAGCGCTAGGCGACAGTGGCAAGGAAAAACTGCCTTTTAACAGGCAGAAACCTCGGGCACAACCAGAAATGGAAGAAACAGTGGATATGGTGTTATAGATGCAAACAGGACAGAGTGAAACAATGGATAGAAGAATATAAAGGTAAATAGAACAGGACAGGATGTGGACATGGAAGCATTAGTGAGAGATGTACCAGCATTTAGGCAGCAGTAATGGTGATTACCAAATAGGATAGGAGCTGCAGAGGCATGGCTGGTGATTGCAATAACCTGTATCAGCTACTAGTGTGTTTCAGGCTTTGTGAGTGCATGAGAGTGTGCGTATGTTTTTGTGTATTGGGAGGGGGTGATGTGGTGAAACACTGAGGGGGTATGCTGTGTACCGACAGCTGGCTTCTATAAATAAATGTCACAGGCAGGGGGGAGACACAGGGGTGCGGAGAGAAAGAACGAGGGAGCTAGGAAGAGTGACAAATAAAGGGGAAGAAGGGGAGAGATCACGGGGGACGAAGGGAGGATGGAAAGGCTGATAGAGAGAGACTGATATAGCACTGAGAGACTTAAAAGAATGTGGCGAGTGTCCTGCGCTCTGGTCATGACTTGCACCGCATGTCACCAGAGTGTCAACCAATCAGCAGCCCCGGATGGGATCATGTGCCCTCCTGGAAGTTTTAATCTTTTTCAACATGTGTCACAACTCAGGACCACAAAGTCTGTGGCTGTTAGATTTTGTCGGTGTTTGCCCATCAACTCCCTTCCCCATCTTGCTTTGACTTTCTTGTGTGTGATGCAAGAACAGACGGACAGAAAGAAAATGTGGGGGGGGGGGGCCAGGAAAAGCATCACAGAAATAGTTTTAGGAATCCCTGTGAATGTGGCTTTCTAAGAACACACAATTTAAATCTAGCCACAGCGACGCTCCCTCCATTAATTTATCATGTAATCTGTCACTGAGCCTTGGCAGATCATGTGCTGTAGTCTAGCTGCTTGGTAACGGCTGACTGAGACGTACTGTATCACTGACACGGCAACTTTCACTTTCCTGCCTCCTGTTACACCTTTTCATTGGTTTCCATAGTGGCGCGTGCGTGTGTGTGTGTGTGTGTGTGTTGCATTTTGATTATGAGGCAGCAAGCTGGGTTTGGTTTCCAGTCTTGGCAGAGCTATGAAACACTGATCACCTGCCTATCTTACTGCTTAACTGACGTACCTGTCTTACCTTTTTTCCCTATCTTTCTGCTCGTCTTTGTCTTTACATGTTTGCTTGTGTTGTATGTATAGCAATGTCACACCCTCAGCATTTCCTTTATTGTTATATTTTCCCCCATTTCTTTAAATTAAATGATTAAATTCAGATTTTTGTTGCTGTCACAACAGAGATAGAGGCGGAGGAAAGAGTGAAAAGAGGAGGTCAAAGGTGGTGATGACAAGGCAGAAAGATTGGGGAGAGGAATGGGTATGATAACATGACCCCATTAGTGAGTAGGTGGGGTCATGCTATCGGGCTACATCAGGACATCAGGAGCCTTCTTTGCAACTTCCTCTATTTCTGCTTGCAAAGCAAACCATAGACAGTCTTGTGAAAGACACATCATCACAGATGCTGGTCACATGCTTGCAATGTACTGTAGCTTTCTGATAATGGTGGGTGTTCACATGTGTATCAGGAAGAGAACGACATACAAACTGGAAGGGGGCGCAAGTGTCACTTGAATTCACTCCTTCTGTGTAGCCTATGTGTAACAGTCCCTGCCTTAAAACGACATCTGCTGCTGTATCTGTAATCTAGTATCTATACAACATCCTGACAGTGTCAGTTGCACTGGCAACAGGCCAATAGTGGGTCGTCTTACACTTTACATCCCAATATAAACCACTATATGTATAAACAGTCATTTGAAGTTCATTTTTAAATACTCCTAAAGTGTAGAGGATGTTGTCATTCTCCAAACTTTAGACTTGATTTAGCTTCTCTCATGCAAAAATATACTGTTATCATTTTTTGCATATCAGTATGGCATTTTTTTCTGATGGTCACTTTTTTAAATGCTGCCATTTAGTTTGCATTGTGCCTCGAATGTTTTACTACATTTGTTTATATAAAGATACACACATTTTGGCCCATTTGCTTTGTGCAGCCAGTGTTTTGTTAGTTCAGGGAAATGAGCCTAGAGTTGTTGCAACAGTTACACTCTCTGTAAAAAACATTTGTGGTTCAGCTGGGCACAATCCTTCCCGAAGTTTCTCTCTAAATGTCCCTGCTCATTCTTCTTGTCACAAGTTTAATTTTTATTAGCTTTTACATCATGGTTTCTTTACAATAAGCAGATGGAGCCGAATTGTTTCATGACACTCGGAAGCCACAATAGTGCATTAACAGGATTACTTGCTTCACCACACATATTGAATTCTGTAAAAGAACACCATCTAAATTAATCAGTTATTGTGTCCTAAAGCCGGCTTCCCAGCAGTTCATCTAGTTGCATGCTTAAAGAAGCAGCTAAATTTAATCTGAGTGTGACTTCCTCTGCTCTGTCTGACGGTGGTTCCCCTCTCTTGCAATGTCCCCGCAGCCTCTAGCACAGTGGTGCAAGCTGCTGCCCAAAGATGCTGCCAAGATGCCGGAGAGCGTGTGGAAGCTGGTCTTCTACACCATGTCCTGGTCATACACCACCTATCTGCTCTTCTTCAGCTCCTACTCCTTTTTCCATGACCCGCCCTCTGTCTTCTACAGTAAGATAACACAACAGTGTGAACAGAATAATAAGAATGTGATGGCATTTTAAATTCATTTATTTAGCAGTTCATGCACAAGTCCTCAATTGAATGACCTGATTAAAAAAATCTGCCAGTATTTAATATGTTGAATCAAAATTTAATATACTCCTTTTTTAATTCCTTTCAGTGTTTGAAGCCAGCTTATATCAGATAAATGTTGACCTTTAGAAAAAGTGTTTTTAATAACTCTGTAACTGAACCAGTTTCTTACCTAACCTCTCCGGGTAGATAAGGAGCTGAAGTCATTTTAATCTAATGAAACAGCAGGCAGCACGGCCTAATCCTATACAGACTCTGAAGGGGTAAAATCCCACAGAGTATTCAAATAGAGAGATTTATGGTGGTGCATACACGATACGCAACCTGGTGGTTCGTGCATATTCTGAGCCTTGAATTGATCACTCTTCCCTGTTATTCAATCATCAGTGAAGCTGTTATTGATACAAACCCCCACAACCTTTATTCACTAGGTTAATTTTTATCATTGGCCCAACATTATTGGTAGAAAGTTCAAGTTGTATTTTTTTTTTTGTCATCAGAAGGTCACAAATTATATAACAAAGCAAAATTCTATAATAGAATACATTAGGTTTTGCACCAAGATTTAAAATAAATGATCTTCATAATTGTACCTGATGGGTCATGACAGAGAATTTGTGTGACGACTCTCACTGCTAATGGAGGATAGATGTGTAATGGGGATTCCACTTGTACTCCAGAGATGTCTTTTATAGTCTCTCTGCCTCTTCCGTCGAGCTGTCAGGGCTGCGGTCCAACTGAGCCCAATCACTCTTGAGTGGTGCTAGCAAAGGCTGGTTGACAGCGCCAGGTTCATTTTTAATAGCTGCATCACCTCTAATAGCTGTCAGCCTGAGATGTGTACAGAGGCAGTGTAATGTGGCTGGATGTTTACAGAGGGAGGGAGAGATGTGAAGGTAAAAACACATTGTAAGAATTTGGAATATTAGGAGAAATCAAAGTAACAGTGGCAGATGAAAGGAGGGGCGGCGTTTCTTTATTAAGAAAAACATAAGAAAATATAAGCGTCAGTCTCCAGGAGATGAAAAAAGTCTCCAGTTCCCATGCCTCCCTGTGGCAGCTCTTCTGATGTGATCCATCTAGCAGCCTTCTTCTCAATGTTTAATGAGGTCCAATCAACAAACATTACACAGGGCCCGAACTTAACCCCATCCCACTAGAGACCAACCTTTCTCAAACATTGAAGGAGAAAGTTTCCGTTCAACATCTGATAGGTTTCAGAGACATGAGCTAGCCCATTTGGCGTGGTACTTTAGAAACCCTCTCTAATTCTCATGAGGTTAAACCTGATTCCTCCAGCCTCCTCCCCATATTAACTACCCCAGCTGACCCTTCACATCTGGTATCCCCCCGGAAGTCACTGTATATAGCTCAGTATCTGGGTAAACTGCGTGTGTGTATATAACAATGATCCTGCTGTGTACAACAGAGTCATCATCCACACAATCCTGTGTTACGTCTCTGTGGGTTGGACCTTTTTATAATGTGATTCCATACCAATACATTAGTTGTATTAGTATGCATTTAAATGAAAGATAACCATTTTTAAATTAAAGCTTGGACAAACCTGAAAGTGTAAATGGTAAAGAAGTAGGCAAATATTTTTAAAAATCCCTTGTCGTATACCAACTTTGACAACAATGTCTCCTGCAAACTTCAACTTTTAGATGAGGATGAGGTTTTATAGGAGAATTGATTTATTAAAAAAAAAAAAAGTAAAGTCCAGATATGTGACAAATGACCGATACCTGTCTTTGCCCATGGGCAAACCTTCCACCAACTTTTAATTGAAATCTCTTTATTAAGTTTTGACGTATTCTGCAAAGAGACGGACAAAGAAACGTGAATGAAACAAACCTCTTTGCTGATGTTATTGAAAACAAAAAGTAAGACTGTATGTAAAAGGCCTTCTAATGCAAACTGTACAAAACAAATGTCATTTATCGCCTTCATTCATCATCATCATGACTAAAATTAAATGAAGTTGGTGAGTTGATTTTTAAAGTAAAAGCTGACATCCTTAATGTGCTCTCGGTGTGCATCAGGCCCTAACCCCTCCTCACATGTCCTACCTGTTTGTCCAGACTGGAAGAGTGGTATGTCAGTGCCTACAGACATCGCCATAGCCTACCTGATCCAGGGCAGCTTCTACGGCCACTCCATCTATGCTACAGTCTACATGGACGCATGGAGGAAGGATTCAGCTGTCATGGTGGTGCATCACATCATCACGCTGGCACTCATTAGCTTCTCCTATGCCTTCAGGTATATTTATTTAATGTCGTGCCTGTTAAGTCTAACAATATCAAGTTTAAAGGTTTTGGATGGACATAAAACTGCTCATCACACATGCAAAGAAATGTCATTCAGTAGGTATTCCATTGTACCTGGGAACTGACACAGAAACATGCCTTCAAAGTAAACTGCATCAAGACTTATCTTTTTTTGCTGACTGTATTGACTGTAATATCCTATTTACAGTTGTACAGTGCACTAAACTTACAGACGCCTGCTTGTTTACGGCTTGTATTAAAACGTGTTCCGCACGTTCCCTGCCCCTCAGATACCACAACGTAGGGATTCTGGTGTTGTTCCTCCACGACATCAATGACATCCAGCTGGAGTTCACCAAGCTCAACATTTACATGAAGTCCAGAGAAGGAGGCTTTCCCCTGCTCAACGAGGTGCTGTCCAACATGTGCTCCATCAGCTTCAGCATCACTTGGTGAGGCTCAACAAACAAAGAC
The DNA here is from genome assembly GCA_036023855.1 of Gadopsis marmoratus. Lineage (NCBI taxonomy): Eukaryota > Metazoa > Chordata > Actinopteri > Centrarchiformes > Percichthyidae > Gadopsis > Gadopsis marmoratus. The sequence goes on along the minus strand of JAVQJF010027574.1, from coordinate 1,290 downwards.
ACATACACATGGACTCATTTTCTTGTCACAGTCGAATGATTTGTATTCTTGACAGCTTCATTATTTTCCTGTCTGGTTCTTATTTACTCATGGACATAGTGAAGAGGAATAATATTTCTATTTCTGGTGTCTATTGTGTTTCTGTCTCCATCTCTCTCAGGTTCTGGTTCCGTCTCTACTGGTTCCCTCTCAAAGTGCTGTATACCACCTGTGTGTCCAGCGTCAAGTACGTCCCCGGCATCCCCTTCTACTTCTTCTTTAACGCTCTTCTCCTGGTGCTGCTGCTCATGAACATCTACTGGTTCTTGGTGAGGACATGCATGTTTTTTTTATTCAAGCCCATGAAGCATTTATGCATGAAAAACTGCCACAACAATGACACAATCTGATCTCACTCCTGTTTTCCTTCCCTGGTCTGTGCAGTTCATTGTGGTTTTCGTGGTGAAGGTGCTAAAGATGAAGGAGGTGAACGACGTCAGGGAGTACGAGGACGAGGACAGCAGCAAGGCGGCAGTGGGCCTGCTCAGAGACCCTCAGGCAGAAAACAACGATGATGATGCTGGACATCACATCACTGCCCAGGGGTGAGATGCACCAACAGACCAGTCTTTTGGTTTTTTTTATCGGAAGGAGAGACCTCAACTCAGGATGGAAAAATACCGCCAGCCAACTGCTGGCAGATTTTCACTGTAAATGTTGAGTTTGTTTTTACCAGCAGCAGTTTTGGCAGGGAACCAAACGAACAGTTTACGGTGCTATTTGTTCAATTCCACATCAATAAATCATTAGTTTTAAGGTGATTATGGAGACATGAACTACTGTAAAGAGGAGGCCCATTGCAGTGAAAGTTTGAATACCAATGGTTGGTTGACAGAGGACTGTGCTTTACTAAATAAATAGTTCATAAACACATTTTAAGGTTCATTTAAAATGATATAAACATGGTAACATACGAAGACAGCCAGATCTATTGTAAAATTGGGAGTATTCTACAGCCATGCTAGCAGCTCTGTGAGACTGTACACAGTTGTACTTTGAGCTAAATGCTAACATCAGCATTCTAACATGCTCTCATTGACAATGCTAACGTGCTGATGTTTAGCAGTAATGACCATTTTCACTATCATCCATCCATCCATTTTCCTCCGCTTATCCGGGCCGGGTCACGGTGGAGCAGCGGCTCTACTCCGAGCTCCCTCCGAATGTCCAAGCTCTTTACCCAGTCTCTAAGGGTGAGCCCGGCAACCCGTCGGAGGAAACTCATTTCGGTAGCTTGTAATCGCGATCTCA